>VXBB01009097.1:0-31727 GCA_013399915.1 Illadopsis cleaveri | reverse complement strand
GGTCACTCTGCCTGACACCGGGTCATTCTGTCCGGCACCAGGTCACTCTGTCCAGAACACGGTCACTCTGTGTGTCCGGCACCGGGTCATTCTGTCCGGCACCGGGTCACTCTGTCCGGAACAAGGTCACTCTGTGTGTCCGGCACCGGGTCGCTCTGTGTCTCTGTCACCGGGTCACTCTCTCTGGCACAGGGTCACTCTGTCCGGAACCGGGTCATTCTGTCCGGCACCGGGTCATTATGTCTGTCTGTCACCGGGTCCCTCTGTCCTGCACAGGGTCACTCTGTCCAGAACCGGGTCATTCTGTCGGACACAGGGTCATTCTGTCTGCCCAGCACCGGGTCACTGTCAGACATCGGATCACTCTGTCCGGCACTGGGTCACTCTGTCCCCCACTGGGTGGCTCTGCCCGCAACCGGGTCACTCAGTGCGGCAGCCAGCTCCGGACAGTCCGGGGTAAGCGGCAGCTCCAGCCCGCCCGTCTGTCCAGTTAGCGCTGCACTGCACTGCACGGGACATCATATATGATGTATATACGAATATATAATAATAATGTACAGGACATAGCACATATCAACATGCTGCTGGGCACAAGGTCAGCACTAGATTTCTGTGGGATAGCGCGTTCCCTGAGGGAGCCGTGAGCCTGCTCTGTGTCCCGGGAAGTTCGTACAACACGGACTTGTAGTCAGCTGCTCTGCAAGGAGGCTTCACGAAGTTTAAAGCTGTACCAACATTCTTCTGGGGGAGATTGCTCGCTGAGTTGAGGCATTAGACAAACCACCCATCTGTTAATGAGAAAAGAGAAAATTCAGCCTCTAAAGAAAGGATCTGCCTATGAGGTGCTGTTTGAGTCTGAAATTTGTGTGTGATCTTTAAAACCTCAAAACTCTGTCATACAGGAGCATCCAGGACTTCAGGAGCAGCACCTGTTTCTAGTTTCACTTTGGCTAAAAGGGTTAAGCATTGGCTTGAAGTTAAGCATGGAAGAGGAATAAATGTCTCCCACAAAGATCCTTGATATATTAGATGGTATCCTATCCGCCTATCATCCTGCTACAAAAGGTGGGATCCTGCACTCTCCAGAGTACAGCCTGTTCTTCAGAGCAAATTACTTTCTCAGATATCAGTAATGAATCAGAAACAGTAATGAGCTTTTCTTTTATCAGAAGTTCTAACATGCTGGGAAAATGCACCGAGCTGCTGGGAGAGCGCAGCAAAGAGAGGTGCTGTACCCTCTGAGTGCAGCTTCTGGGTTTGCTGAGCAGATAAGCAACCATGTCCAGGCTTGATGGTGGTTTAGGAGATGCTTTGTTACAGACACATGTATTCTCACCAGGGGTTAAATGTACACCTAAGTGCTTTCCCAGTTTCTGCATTTCTAGCCCAAGTCCCTGTGAAATAAGAGAGAAATTTTCCATTTGCAGAAATAGATTTTAAATAATGCCCTTGTTATAACCATGTAAGAAAGTTTGCATATTGATATTTAGGGGTCTGGATTTTAAATTGATTCAAAATTTATTTGTTATATTATTCTTGGATTGGAGGGCTGATAGAAGGATCACACTTGCTTTATGTAGGGATAAATCATATTTAAATTATTTAACAGTAAATTACTAGGAAAAAGTTGGATGATTTGAATCGGGTTTGCTCTATTTTTTGATAATAACACATCTCATATTATGATTTGAAACACTCAAGGTTGTTAACATAATGTTCACTCCCACAGTGGATGAGTCAGCTCTTCAAAACCAATAATTAGTATCCTCATTGATTCATGCTATCACTGAACCCGTGATGGGTCATTTGTGGCTTGCAGTCTTCTGGACACAGCCATATGGCATCCCAGTGGGATCCAGGGCACTGACCCTGGGCTATTACAAGGGATACATGGTTGGCATGCTAGAGCGCTGATTAAATATTAACCACAGCAGACACATTATTTCCACTCTGCTTTGAAATGAGTCTTTAATTAGAAAGAAAATACCAGCAGCAAATGAAGTTTCATGGTTGTTGCCAGAAGTAAATATTTTGACCCATTTCCTGTGGTACAAGCTCAGAAAAGTCCCTGGAGACTTTCAGGCTGCCACTCAGACCAAATACAGGTGTCTTGAATGGTATCCAGCTGTCAATCATCTGGCATAGATAAAGAGATTTAAATAGGAGAGATGACTTGCCTAGATAAAAGGAAAATACTTCTGTTAAATTTGGCCATGTCTTTTTCTAGGAACAGCTACTCCTGAAGCTGCAGTTGTATGAACAAATGAAAATACTTCTTTTCTTTTTTTTTTCTCCCATTTTTCCCCATAATGGAAATTCTTGTCAAAGAAATTTACCAGGAGCTTTAATTCAATTCGTTATTTAACAGTCTCGTTTATTATTCTTACATGTCCTGATAGAAGAGTCATTGGTTTTAATTACATTCTGGGGATAAGGGGAATAACTAGTTAAGGATGCACGTTTTGCACTTCATGAATAATGTATGATCTTAGGTACATAACTTTAATGCTTTATCTCTTTATGAAATGCTGAGATAATCCAGAATATTTTTTTCCCTGAGAAAAGATGTAATATTTTTTTAAAATTCCTTATTCCAAAGACCTTGAATTTGTCTTTGCTGTTTTCCTACCCCTAAGAAGCCTTTCCTAAAAGTTGAGCAGGTTCTTAATATTTAAAACAACCTCTAATTTACTTGTAATTAAATAGAAAGAGATTTGCTGATGCTTAATACTTATTACACATCCAAGGGAGTATTTCCAAAACAGTAATTTTAAATTTATCATTGCAGAGAAATATAGACTGTTCCTGTCATATTATGTGCATTTCCTACAGCCTATAGGCCGCCACTTCGATGTTTTATTAAAAAGAAATATGATTAAGTCAGTTGCTAATAAAAACAGTGATTTCATGTACATAAATCCTGCCACTCCCTTTTGAGTTATAAGCACTAAAAGTGGATATTTTGTATTTCAATACAGCTTTCTCAGGGACAAGGACGAGAAGTGTCTTGGTGTCTTATTACAGATTTTTCTTAGTTTTGGGTTATATTTTATATATATATATATATACACATAACTCAAATATGACCATAGTCTTTGGATCAGTTTTGCTGTGGATCACAGCAGGAGCCCACCAGAAGCACTGGTAGTACACAGTGACAGATTCTAAATGCGTTTTATAGAAAAACTTTTTCACAGAGACGTTCAACAAACTTGTGGTTGTTTCATGCTCATGAAAGTCTGGTTTCTTCAACAATAAATGCTTGCATCACGCTGATGTTTTGTAGTGTCTGTTTTGTAGAACCACTGTTGCTCTTTGTCTGCAGTATGTATGGATCCTTTTTCCATAGATAATGTTTGCATCACATACATCACAATTGACAACTTGGTCAATTTTCTCAGGCTAAATTTCACAGCATTCTACTTCTTAATTTAGGTATTCCATGGGATTTTTAGCCCTAGTAGCTTTGTTGAAGACCAGCATTTACAAAAAGCACTACTTCCCCGTTCCTCCACTCCCCCAATATTCTACTCTGGGTTATACTTCTGCATGTTGAAAGTGTGTATTAACTTCCTCCTTTACTTTTTAATTAAATCTGGCTACCGTAACCAAGGTTTGAATTTGGTTTAGTACTCTTTAAAGTAGTGATGTCTTAACCCACAAATGAAAGTGAATGATTTCTCTGTTAGCATCTAGGAAGATTGTCTACTTAAGGGAGGTGAGATGATAACAAACCTAAATTGTTGCTCATTGGTGTTGAAGTCACTTTCTACTTTTTTAAGTGGGGACAAACTGTTCTTGGAAACAGAGGAGCCATTAATGAAGATGTGACATTCTGGAGATCACAGGAGCTTCTGTAGAGAGATTGTGCTCTTTGAAGTTCCACATTCATCACTAAACCCTGTAGTAAACCCTTGTAACACACACTAAACCCTATAGTAAACCTCTTAAAAGTGGTAGCAATGCTCTTTGCCAGCAGTTTTCCAGCACTTGATGTAGCTGCAGAGGCCTTGGATGTTCTTCCTTTATTTCCTCCAAAGGGAAACTCTCTGGACAGCCTCCCTCTTCAACCCCATAAGCGCTTAGTAGAAAAAGGGAGAATCTCTTCCTTGTCTGTTCATCTGTTTGGTTGGAAAGCTGGCCACTGACATTCACCTTTCATCAGCAGGTCTGTTCCAAGGACTGGAATCTTTTGGGGGATTCCCTGTGCCTTCCCAAGCCTTTGGGTTGGGCCTGTTGCAACTGCTCACTCTTCCACTTCTGTGCACTCAGTATCTTCCTCCTACATTAAACCTTTCAAGGTTTTTAAGAAGAAATCTCTTTTGAGACTTTGTGGATTCATTCATTTAATTGCATGGTAGAGCAAACGAGCTGTTTTGCTTAGCTAGTATTATTGGCAATAGGTCAAATTCTGCCCGTGGCTTCTCTCTTCTGGATGCAGAGTAGATCTATTGAAATGCATACAGATTCTTACAATTTCACTTGGGAACGATTTGAAGCAGAATTTAGCCCATTGCATTTAATTACATGAAAATCATCTTGTAGAGGTCTCATTAGCCTTTCTATTTGTGCCACTGGTTTTGTACATTACTCATTGCAGCTAATATGTGAGTGATATTGGTCTGGCTATTTGCATACAGAGATTTTGTATGCTAATACTCCTTTTGAATCCCTAGGTGTGTTCTTGGGTTTTCTTTTGGTGGTAGTAAGACGTGATTTAACAAAGGGATAAATGATTTCAAGACTATAATGAACTTGCACTAGAGAAAACTCCATTAAGTCAACAGATGTCTGTTGTTTTTTTTTTCATCATGTTTTTTTCCTTTACTACACCAGGAACTTTTCAGCAGGTTATTCGTTTTTCTTCAAGATTCTCAGCATCATCAGGGCCTTAGAGATTATGCATATTGGAGATAGGGGACTCATGGAGAAAGGTACTGCTTTGACTTCAGGGTTGCTGTGCGGCTGGAATGACAAACATTAATGTTTATGGTAATAGAAAATGCATAAATTTTGCAGTGCTCAGAGGTGTGATGTCTATTTATGTTAGCTGTTAGGAGATAATGCAGTCTCTGAAGAGCACTGCCCTGGGCTGTGTTCTTGTCACTCCTTCCTCCTTCATAACTGATTGAGTAATCAGTAAGGAATCCTCCTGGGGACAACTGACTTAACATAGGGCAGGGGAAACTATTTGGTAGGAATCTTCCTTGTTAATTGGAATGATATCTTAATAACCCTATCTGTCACTTTGGATATGTGGAACATAGGGCCCTAAAATACAAGCCAAAGTGATGTTCTCATCACTTGTCAACACGGATCCAAGAGGATTTATGGATGTTGTGTGACATCGTACTGCAAGAGAATTAACTGCATCTTACCCTCACATAAGGGGAACAGTTGCTCATCAAGACTTCCTAAGTCTTTTTGTAAAGTGTTTAAGCCTTTGCACTGTATATAGGCTGGTGCAGTCCATTGTGGCAGAGGGATAGATGCAGCTTCCAAAATGCTTTTAGCTAGAAAACAATGAAGAAATTATGCAAGGATATGAAAGAGTATCTTTGCAACCATGTTTGCTTGTGTTTGGGGAATAAGGGGACTTTTCATTGACTTGAGGGTTTGGTTTTTGGGGTGGTTTTTTTTGGTTGCTTGTTTTATTGTGGTTTTTGTTGTTGTTGTTGTTTTGTTTGTTTGTGGTTTTTATGTGCATTTTATCTTTCTCCCAATCGCACCTATTTTATTGCATAGAACTAAGTCCTCCCATTTCTTGGGTGCTGTACCATTTCAGGTCCTGACAGATCATAGGGAAGTATCTCTCCTGTCAAATAACACTCATAGAAACTTCTTTAGTTTTTTTTCTGACCTTACTAAGCCTAGAAAATACAGCCTGTGAACCCTAACTATTGCTGTGCAAAACCTGCTGAAACACTAATCAAACAGCACATTGGCTGGCTTCCAAGGAGGCAACAGTCCTCAGAAATGACCCAAATAATTTTTATTAATGGGCTTAACATTACTTTCATTTCAAAAGAGACAAATCATTTAATAAAATATGTGTTCAGTTGTGTTCATTAGTGCTAATCAGTAGTTCATTAAACCTTAATCATAGCAATTTTGGGCCACTAATATTCAGGTAGTTTAATAAAGGCCCCAGCAGTAAAAGAGCACACTTGGCATATTCAGGAACATATTTATTCCTAGCAAACCCTACTGAAATACACACTGTCCATTCAGGTGGATATCAGGGATGTGACAGTATCAGATGAAAGAAAGAAAAGTATACATGGCAAAACACCACCAATGGCAAAAACCTCACCAATGAGGTTTAACTGCAGGACTTGCTGCACTTTTATATAACGAAGTTTTGTCACACAGACCACTGTTTTTTACTTGATTGGTAGTACCATTTGAGCAAGGAATGCATCAAGCTAAAACTTTTGATGGGTGGAGTTAGCTTCTGTAGTGGAAACAGCAAGACAAAGTCTAAGTACACTGGTAATGCCTATTATAACCTATTTTGAAAGGTTGATTTATAAAACCGCATGTTGGATATTACTGTGTCTCCAATTCACAGAGTAATTAACATATGTAAATTTTCAGTGTATGTGTGGTTCTACTGAAGTCACTTCTTCCAAAGTCTTGTTCAAAGCTCATGAATCTGACTTAGCACTTTTCTGAGACCTCATGCTGTCTTCCAGGGAAGGCTGTTACCAGCTGAACAATTCTCTCTGGATGTGTGAAGTCCAAACTGTGCTACAGACAGCACTGAACAAAAATGCTTCACTTTTTGCTATTTATATATTAAAAGTCACTCCGAATTTCATGATTTTCACTGAAGTCTGAGAAATAAGAGTGACTTGTATCAATATACTCATTCTGTGTCAGCATTACTATGTGCCAGAAATATCACGAGCTGGTTCATTCCAATCAAAATTTTATGCTAATGCAAGTTTCTACAAGCATGTCAGTCCTAATTGCTTTTGTGAAGGAAACAAGTGTTAATAGTTGGTTAGAAGGATGAAATTTTAGCTGGAAACCTGGAATTTCTTGTTGGTTGTTCTCAAGTTATTTTCATTGGAATCCAGTCGTAATTTTGAGAGGCCACTTTAGGTGATCATAAGTGAAGCAAGCATAGCATCATGTGAATCTCTTCCCTTCAAGAAGTGTAGTGTACTGTTTTATCATCTCAGTGCAGTAAGATGTCATCATATAGTGAGGTTATGCTTCAGATCCTGTCCAGGTAAGAAAACTATTATTTAACTCGGGTTGGGTCCCTACTTTAATCTGCTTTTACACTCTTCTATCATCTCTTCTTCCTGATTTAGCAGTTCTCATGGATGGTGTTGACCCATTTCAGTGAGATAACTTGATGTTTTTATTGAATTTTTGTCCTCTAATAAAGCATTCTGCCAGAAAGAAAACAATGATTTACTTCTTCCCACCTTTGTAGATTGAATACCATATAGAAATTTTTTCTTTTTTGCTTGCTGAAACCACCCCTTTTTCCTTTTTTTCTTGATTAAATAAGGAAATGAAAATGCTATGAGAAGATATATTCTGCAGAAACTGCATGTAGTAAATGAATGTCCAGACACATTAATGTAATAGAATTCTAAGTGTTTCTGGCTAAGATAGCTGTGTTTATCGTGTCTTTACTGTGCACTCTTGTATAGGTAAGCAAATGGTATATTTGTTTTCTTTTCTCTTACCTGGAGTCTCATGTAATGCACTTTACCATCTCTTTATAGTTCTGCTTGAAATAAAGCTGACATTACAACAGGCTGATGATGCTTTAATGTACTGAACAGAAACTTACCAACAGCTCCAAGAAGCAGTGTGGGTTCAAGCTTTTTTTGTCAAACCTGTACCATGTCACTGGGATCTCCAGCCCAAAAGACAAAGGTTAAAATTTTAGCATGGCATAATGTTTTCTTCTCTCTATTGTCATATGAGATAGAGAGCAAACAAGTCCAGTGGAGACAGACAGATCTGTGCACATAGGTTAGACCTCACAAACACAAATGCATACTCCATTCCTGGAAGTTTTCCCTTCTGCCCCATCTTTTATATTCCTTTAGAACTTACCAAAAGGAACCTTTTGCATATAATATAGCAAAGTCTAAAAGAGGTTGGATAAGGCCTGGAGGGAGAAGATAGCTCAGACCTTGTACAGTCTGGATTTGATGAAGGATCCAACACAATAGATTTCAAGGACTTGTTTAAATAATGTATAATAATAAGGTGTGGGGTTTTGTAAAGTCAGAAGAAAATCAAAGCAGAGGGTTTTGGGAAGTCCCAAGAAGTCCTAACAGCACAACCTCTCTGACACATGCCCTTTATGATACGCAAGCTCTTAGCAAAAAGAAAAGCAGTTCAGCCTATGAAAGGCTCATGTGGACTGGCACGTAATTCTGTTATACTGTAACTTTTATAGTTTTGAAGGTGGCATGTCAGATGTTGAAGAATTGGTCTGGTCTGCATATGAGGACTTGGGTAGATGCAAATTCTTCTGGACCGTGTCTGGAGTCATTGATAGTGCTTCAGCAGAGTAAATCAAAGCTTTATTTTGGTAGGTGGTCTTTTTTCTTCCTTTCTTTCTTCTTTCTTTTTTTTATTTGTTCTATACTGTCTTAAAGACTTTTCAATGAGAAAAAATATGTCTTCAGCTTAGCAAAAGAGCAAGACTCTCAATGAGTAGTTCTAACAGGCCTATTTTCTATGGCCTGGGATACCTGCAGTATGTTGCCTAGTGGACCAGTACTGGAATATAAATAACACCATTTGAGGAGCAAGAATCGAAAGAGTATGATTGGGAATGCAAGTTGCTCATAAAAGTTATGTGCTAGCATTGCTCAGAGCATAAAACAATTTAAATACATAATTTCCTTGCAAAATAGTAAGAATCTAAGCTTAAAATACTAATAAAATATTTGATTTAAGACTAACAGTAAGGGGATATTTGGAACAGAGGAATCCCATGTTTTATATAGGCTAATAAAATATTGTGAACTGGATATATTTCTAAAACTGCTACTAAGGGGGACTTGATGGTGTGGGGGGATTACTGACATTGTGTAGAACATTAGATCTTGCTCACAGTAGTTCAGGAAATCTTAATATGAAGTGAGCCTTTTCTTTCTCCTTAATGGCTGTTTGATGTCCTTCATGAAATCTGTGTGAGTGGGCTTTCAATTCTGACGCTCAACTGGTAAATATCCACACAGTGCAATAAAGCAGTGTGTTAATTGGCTGTTGTGTTCTACAGAAACCATTACAGGGAGGGGGCAGAGCACTGAAGCTGGGGACTAGAGAATGAGCATCGAACACATAGTCCATGTTACCCATCAAGTATGATTTACATTGCTCAAAATAAACATTTTTTGTCATGCGATTTAGAAGACTATTGTTGTGTGTATATGTTTAATTTTTGTTTTTATAATTGCCTTTAAGTTGGCAGCAGCTAGTCATCAAGCAGAGCTGTCTTCTGTTAGGTTGGCAACCTGAATTCCTTGTTCTCAGGACATTACTTTCCCCATTTCTGAGATCCTTTCTGGACATTTTTAATGTTCACTGTGGTGTCCTCCACTTTAAAAGTATTAAATGTTAACTTGTTGTCTTTAAGGGGCCTCAAAATGAATTTTGTTCCCTAAAGTCTTTTCAGCTTGGCTGTGGGCTTCTGATTTCAAAGGGATACTTTTTCTGCTAAACAAGTTCTGTCTGTACTCTGATCCACTCTAGGAGACACTAGTGAAAATGGTGGGAAAAACACACTGAGATGAAGGGTTTGCCTTTTTTTAATTAACTGATAAAAACAACCAAAGGAAATGTATTTGAAGTATAAATAAAACAGTTTATTTGAAGTGTAAGATATTGAAGGAGAAAGTTAATAAAGAGATATGTCAGGAAAACTTTAATGAAATATAGAAACTCTAGGGGGAAAAAGGTAGTAAATGACACATGAGAAACCAGGTTAAATGTATGGAATAGGAAGAGAAAAGTGTACAAGCAAACTGCATTCAAGCCAAGGGTCAGCAGGGCTGTTGGAATACCTAAATGGAGTTATAAATGAATGAGATTAATGTTGCAAAAATCTGAAATGGTTTGTTTGTTTGTGGCATTTGATATTTAAAATCACTCAAAGACCCCAGGCTAGAGATGATGATAGGTATTTCTCCTGCGAGACAAGTAAGGCTTATAATGCATTAGATGTCTGAAAATTAAAACAGCAGCTGAATTGTATCCAGAAGTATTCAAAATAAGTAAGGAAAAGCTCTTAATCGCAAAATGTAGAGGAAAGTAATGTGTAGATAAATGAACAGTGTTTTCTGCAGCTTGCTTTGCTGGAACTGTGGTGTAGTAGTTGTATGTTGTCATAGCAATGCCTTATTTTAAGGAAATGGGAATTAAGTTTGCAAACACTTCATCAGTTGTTGGATATGGCAGCCTGTATATATATGTTGTTTGGTAAAAGAATATACCACCACAGTAATTCAACAGAGTTTGAAAATGAGCCTAAGGGATTTGGAAGCAGAAATTCCAGTGAAAAATTATGATGAAAGTAGTACTCTCATATCAACTGAAATCCATGCAAATCAACCCCAAAGGATTGAGGGCTTTTGTTGGGTTTATTTTTGCTTGTTTGTTTGTTTTCCTTGTAAACGTGTCTGCATAGGCATTGGGAGAAGTTTTACAATTTAAACATGTGGCATCCAAGACTACAGGTTTTTCTGTGGCAGGTGGGTTTCAGTTAAGTCTCATTGTCTACATTCTTTTCATTCTGTCTTCCACCCCTTTTCTGTGAAATATCTGCTGGGAAGGTACTGGTGTAAGACCCTTTGTTGAATGGAGAAATTTATCTGACAATCTGAACTAATTGCCAGCAAGGATGCTGTAAACTGACATGACATCAGGGAATGAAATGACTTTGGAATCCCCTTTGGAAAGAACCAGGACCGTAAGTGCAGATGTCACTTTAAGCAGACATTCTAGCCTGAGTGTCAGAGGCTTGTCACGAGTTGTTCACAGGGAGTCTGAAAAGCTGTGTATGCATGGACTTTTGGTATCACCAAGAAGCTGTAGGCAGGTGGCTGTGGGGATTTTGGTTGGTGAAGAACTCGAGTCCTTAATATATGAGAATGTGTACTTGAAAAATTGAGTAGTTGGTCAGCACTTTACCTGAAGCACACATTCTAGCTTTGTTTTACTCTTTTTTTCTGCTATAATCCATCTTAAGCTCTTGTTGGTTTTTTATCTTATGTTTGATTTTTATCTTATGTTTGATTTTCATTCTAAGGATTTTTTCACGTGAGGGGTTTTAATCACGCTTGGAGAAAAATGAATTTTTTTTTTCTCATTTCTGTCCAATTGGCACTGCAGACAGATGGAAATATGTGACTAATATAATGGATTATGTATCCATATAACTTGAATCAAAAGAGAAACTAAAGGCCCAGCCTTTACACTTTTCTTTTTGATCCTAGCCCAAGGCAGACCTAAAGATCAAAGCATGCCGTGTCAACAGGTACAAAGATGATATATTGCCTCTCTGCAGTATTCTCTGAGTCTGATTTATACTGCATGGTGCACAGAACTAGTTGAATGATAGAGTGTAAATGAAGTGTTGGTAAATATTTGAATCACTGGGGATGAATTTTGGAGGGAAAACGAGCCTAGTGCTTCTTTGGTTTGTCTTTGGTTTCTTATGCCTTATGTAATGTCAAAATGCAGATTGTTTTTAATGCATTTTAGAGCATTGATACCTCTACTTGTTCACATAGATGTGAATCAAACAACATTTCCTCATACCATCTTCCCTCTAGCAGCTAAGGGTGTCCTTTGATAGGGTTTCACTGATTTAGAAGAGGACTTCTTCAAAAGATCAATATTTTCAACAGCTAGGTCCTCATGTAGGGCAGTTTTCATTGGCATTTTCTTTAAAATTAAATTTAGTAATTGCTTGCTATGAGTACAGACAACAGCAATGCCCATTTTGTGAAATGCAGGCTTATTAAGGAATCATTTCCATCCTGGGATAGAGAGGGAAGAGCTAGAGAATAGTACTTTTCACACAGCCTCCAGAAATGAAGTTTGGTTTTGTTTTCTTGGGAGCTGGAAGCAGGATTAGATATAACTATCCCAGTTAAAAATGCTGCTTGGGAGTTGTAGTTTAAGAACCTCCTACTCATATTTTCTTGAAACAGGCTACATATGGAGCCCGTAAAACTTGTGACCTGCCTGAAAATAGTTCTGATAGTTTTCAAGATTTAGCCCATTCTGAGAGGCTGGAAGGAGCATGAGAGGCCCTTCAGCAGTTTCCATGAGGTAGGTGAGCAATAAAGTGAGACACAGTTTGGTTTGGCTTTACATTCTTCTGCCCGAGGGCATAATTGAGGATAACCTTTTTTTTAACTTACTTTGTCTATAAAGAAAATGAAGTTTTGACTAAGATTGCCTTCTCAAAAAAAAGAAAATGTTTAATGGCTTCACTTACATTCATGCAATGATTAGATTTGAAAAGCACAATTATTTATATAATATTACCATCTAAGTGTAAAATATATATATGATATTACCACCTAAGGGTCCTATTCTCCCAGCTACTTTACAGATTCCCTCTAGATAGTCCCACTAAATGTTTTTCAGGTTTTCAGGTTTTCAACTGGTTTTCAGGTTCCTTCAAATACAGATTTCCAAAGGAAGTATTTACAAAAAATCCTGTGCAAACAACTGTTGCCATTTTGACACTTCAAAAATCACAGTAGGCATCTGGTGGGCTTTGTGCTCATCCTACTGAAATATTTTAAGGATCTGATGGGTAACATTGGTGCAGGAAAGCAGATAGAGAAAAATTAAAAACAGAAAGCAAAAATTAGATTCACACAAAGCTCTTTTGGAATCTATCTTTACTACGCCCAAAAGCACACTAGAAACTTCATAGCCACAAACAGAAGATGTCTCTGCCCTCTGAGAGCTTGGTATATAATTCAACATGGTTTAATGTGACCCCAAGTTCATGTGATCCCAATAATTTGATTTGGTTCATGTGATCCCAAGAACTTACTTGAGGGGTGATATTTACTGTAATACAGTCATACAACAATATGCCTTACTGCATTTCTAAATTGAGTTGCATCTAATTCTTTCTAACAGTTTTTAGATTCTAGTTATTGAGGTAAACCTCACTTCTGCCAGGTTATATACAAGGGATGGCTTATGGGGGAATTTAAATTAGGAAAAGTTATGGTCTGTTGAATGGGCAGATATTGTCTATGTAAGGAGCAATGTGGAGTGTTTGAGGGAAAACAAACAAACAAACAAACAAACAAACAACCCCCAAACTAATACAAAGTTGTTTTCTGAAGCCCAGCTTTGACTGCTTTTATTAAAGATGGGAATATTTAAAAAATTAAAAAAAAAAAAAAATTCAAGGTAACACTGTAATTCATTATGTAGAGATGAAGTTACTGAGACACTGAGGATGCTCACATTTTGGGAGTATTGACATTTTCTGAATGCTGGCAGGTGCAGATTCAACAAAGACCTCCTGTAATGTTAGAATACATCCCAAATGCTGCCATGCACTGTGTTGGTGTGAATGCCCTGCGGCTGGATGGTTTTAGCAGATGTCTGGAACCATCACAGCCAGTGATGACACTGCTGTGACACTGGTCTGTGACAGGCTCACTAATACCACCTTGTGTCCTGCGGGACAGCAGAGGCAGCAGGGAGTTGGGTTAGTTGTGGTGAAGCCACATGAACTAGGCTGAAACTTCAGGGCTCAATTCTGAAACTTGAGTTACTTATCAGGACTGCAGATGTCTTTGGCTCACCACATTAGGTATCTGTATAAATTATGCCATGAAAGCCTGTAGTTATTCATTCTGGAGCTCCTAAGATGCTTTGATGTGCATGGATTAGATGGTGAAGGCACCCTAGCTGAGCTGGCAATATCCCAGAGAGGGCAGATACATGCATATAGCAGGAATATAAATTCTCTTTGAGGTCTTACAGAGAAGCAGAGTTTACATACAGATCTGACAAACTATTTTGGGTTGCTGTAGGAGGATCTGAAAAGTGGAGTGCAGAACAGGAAAAGTCTGTATATGGAGTATCACTTTGAAAGTTTCAGGTAGAAACCTGCATGTGCTCTTACAAAAATGAATAAAGTAACTCTTTGTTACTTTAGGCCTGGAAAGATCATGGTGCTGAGCCTGGTGTTTGTAGGGACTTTGTTTGTAGGTGAAGGTGAATGAAAGGGGCTTGAATGCCAGTGACTTGCCCTTGGTCTGAGGGGGCTGGTGTGGAGCCAGGTCCATGTCATGCCCTACTCTCTGCCCCTTGTGTTTTTCTTGTGTCTATAAATTGCTCATGTGTGAGAGGTGCATATTTATGGCACAGATAAATCAAAATTTACTTATTTATTGCCATAGGCCTGTGGGAAAGCTGACAATTGAAGGATTCTGTGTAGAGCACTAGTCAATAAGTTTTATTGTCTTCTAGATAATAACAGCGACAACCCCAACATGAATTTTATTAGGCCGTGTTAATTTTCTGTCTCTTCTCAGAGCTATAGAGTTTCAGTGATGTTTGTTGTTTTGTGGGTTGTTCTATTGGTTTTTTAGTATTGTTTTCCTTGTTTCTTTTAATTATTTTCTTGCAATAATTTCTGTCTCAACTTCAAAATGAGGGAAAGAATTTCGTCTTTTGTAATGACAATTAAACACAATCTGAAAGATCATAGCCTGGATGTAATAGCCAGATTCTTGGAATTAATTAATTGAGGAGCTAAGTGAATAATTCAAAACAAATAGCTTTCTTGAGAAATGGACCCTCCAGCATTCTTAATATTTTCACTGGGAAGATCATATTGTTGTTGTCATTGTTGCTGTGAGAGAAGATACCACTAGTTCCAACTGTGGCTTTCTTTTAGAGTTAGCTCTTGTCCTCCAGAGCACCAAGAAATCTGAATGCATCACATTTTTTCATGTGTTTCTTTTCAATGGGTGTTTTGGTCCTGTTTTTGACCTGTCATTTTGAGCTTAGAGGGGTGATTTGCTTGGCAAAGCATACATGTAGCTGTGTATGCAACACCTTGACCTCGTTGAGGGGAGGGTGATTTACAGTGCAGTCTTGGACCAGCATGTTGAGACCGCTCTGATCTGAGCTTCGATCAGTTCCATTCTGATTTGTAAGGAGTCTCCCTGTGTCAGAGAAGGTCTCTACTGGGGTCATCATCCCACATTTTAAGTGGTCTCTTAGAAGGAATATGTAAAAGATAAGGACGAAGACTTTGTTTCACGATTTTGCAGAAAGTCACATCTAAAGTAGAGTTCTGATGTAGATGTAGTATTTTTGATGAGCTGTGATAGAGAAACATTGTGTATAACTTGAGTTGTCCAAGTTCTGGAACCATCTTCACTGGAAGCTTTGATTTGTTGTAGTCTAGAGATAAAAAACATGTATTTCAGGACCCTCCTTTATCATTTCGGAGGGGCATTACCTAGAACAGGTGAGAGCACTGTCTCCACTGTAATATTCTACATCTGTAAGATATTAAAGTTAACAAGGGAAAGGGAGAAAATAGAAGGCAAAAAAACCCCAATTGCTACAGTTGGTCAGAGACATGAAGCAAGTTAGTGGTGGAGTAGGATTAAAATTTGGTTCACTGGCAATTCCCTTCAATATTAGAGTCATGGACCATATGTTTTTCTTAAAAGGGTTTTGATATTTACTGATATTCTTTGAATTTTTTGGTTTTTTCCTAAACTGTACATTGTGTAGGCTCTATAGCTTTTGCAGAGCAATAATTCTTTGTGATTAGCTCATGAAATAAAATACCGTGGTTTGAATGACATAGAGATATATACTTACACTTTTTCAAAAATGTTCTCGAATTTCATGTGCTGTTGCTTCAAATTTTGTCAGTTCTTTCTGTGAACATCTACCCTTTAAAAATTTATTTCTTAAGTCTTCGGGGGAGGCAGAAAGTGGTGGGAAAACATGTCAAAGACCCTTCAATAAAAATTGGTTGGGCTATTTGTGGATTCAAATGTTGCTCAACTGTTGCTCAGCTCTCTCAACTCTCTCAAAGGTTGTGAAATTGGAAGCAGGGGAGAAAATTACTTACTTATGTTATTTATATTTAAGAGGGTTATTGTGCCTTCCCCCCAAGCCCCTCTTGGCTGACTCTCAAACAACTTGAAATCTTTTAGGGGCTGTGCAATGAGAGAGCTCCCAAATGAAAAGGGAAGACACTAAATGAATTTATGTTAGCAGTGAAAAGAGACAGCAAACAAGGATATTTTTGCCAATAAATGCATCTATGGATGACACTTAAAATAACTTATTTTGTGATTAAATATTTTTAAATTTTCTATCTTTCCTCTCATCACTTGCAGATTTTTACATGCTGTTTGCTTAACAGGAAGTCTGGATAACTTACCTAAATGCTTTTGGTATGTGTGTATGTTTATTTAAGCATAAACTCTGGATTATAATAGTGAAGGAGTTAGCTGCAAAGTGAGGAGTTATTTATGAATGTGATGCTGCAGGTGCCAATACTAAAGTTGCAGAAAAATAACCAGTGGGGCAAGAGTGGGTCAGCACTGATTTCAGGATATTTTTCATTGCTTTCTATGTTGAGCTTTTAGAATTCTTATATGATAAGAAAAATCAGCTTCCAAATAAAAAAGAGAAAGCAAAAAAAAATTTTTAGACTACAATCTGAGGCAGCATAGATTTTTCTAGAACAAAATACAAGCAATACAGTCCTGCCTTTCTGTTTAGCAAGATCACCCAAACACCTGAAAATGAAGGAAGAGAATTTTGAGTGAACAACAGCCTTAATGATTTTACAAAGAAAAGGAATGATTTCTTATTTGAAACAATAGTCCAAATTTGACCAAGCTAGAAAGCCAGGTAAATAGAATGCATTTAATTCTAATTTGTCATACATTCCCCCTCTTTAAATTTAAAAGCAAGATAAGCTACAAAGTATTTTAAAGATAATGAGGGGATTTTAATTTTGTTAGGGAAAAAAAATCATTCTGTAATGTCTGCAGATGACTAATTATGTTGTGTTCCTGGAGGAACTGAGTTACTCGTCTGCTTTGAAATTGGAAAGATAATAAAGCTATTTAATGTTGTAAAACTTAAATTCTGAACATTATCTTTACCTACAATTGCTTCAAAGTTATAGAAGCCTCAAGACATGTATAAACACTAGCAGATTTTATAGTGATTTTTGTTGCATGTTAAAAAAACAACAAAGAAACAAACAAACAAAAATCCCATAACAAAACACCTTTTCCACACAATTACATTTGTGAAACATCACCTTGAAATGTAACAGAGACGAAGATTTATTTCTCTGCCATTTGTTCCCTGCATTAATGTTCAGGTCTTTTAATAAAGGTGGGGAACAAAGGGTCAGGATGACTCCAAGGAATGGTAATGGGATACACGGAGCTCTTCACATATAGGTCAGTAGATCAAGTCCAGCCAGGATGAATGTTGCCTCAAACCTTTTCCATCCTGTTATTACTCCAGAGCTCTAAGGAATATAAACTGAGCAATGTTTCTGCTTTCTAGTAAACTGGTGACTCGTGCTGGGAAAAGCCACTGTCCCTCTGATCCAGGTCAGTGGTGAGGGCAGGAGTATGGGATTTGACTCCATGCCCAGCTCCTCTGACAGATGACTGAAACACATGGATTAGAGCAGCAGTGAAACTTGCTTTACTGCTGCCTCAAATGAATTGTTTTGCTTCTTGATCTATGAAAGATGTTAGCTCAACCCCCTCAGCTCAGTAGTAACATGGTGGAGGAGCGAAGAAATAAAAATGGAAGTGGGATGTCTAGATCCCAACAGACAGAAAAAACCCCTGTGAAATTAAATACCTCTGGCACAAACATAGACCTGTGAGTAGGTGTAGCCTCTGAGAGTAGGGTAGCAAAATCAGTGTCAACTTAAGTTCCTGTATAATTTTCAAGACTTGAGAAATGTACAGAGCCTGGTAGAACCTGCTTGAGAGAAATTAAATTAACAAGAGTCTGTCTGGTCTCTTGTAAACTCTGACTCAAATAAAATAATGCACAGAGCTTTCAGCTGTGATAACTGAGTGTCTATTCTTCGGTTTATAAATGGTTGGAAGATGTGGGATTTTGTTTGTGTGTTCAAAGAAGTACATGTTTTCCCCGCCCCCCCACCCCCTTTTTAAGGACAAAAGTATACTCTATGGATATTGAATAAAATAATTCAAGAACAAATATATAACTAGGAAAAGGACCAGCCATATCAAGAAACAAAACTGATAGTTTTACATGTTCCTATAAAATGGATTTCATACTGTATCCTGCAAAAAACTTGTCATGTTTTTCCTGGACTTTTTCTTTTGGAAATGGGTAATTGTATATTCAGCTGCCCTTGGTTCCGCAGGGACTAAATACCATATAGCTCCAGTTCTGTCTACTGCAGTAAGGGCTGTCCCATTTTGATTCCTCTGTTACCATCTCTCATCTCTTACTAAAACCAGCATATTTATACATATGTAAACAATCTAGGCTCAGGGGTGGTACACTTGTGTTTTATTTTTCTCTATCAGTAGAATACTTTAAATGAAACATTCTTCTGCATGTGTTAACAAAGAAACCAAAACAAACTTGGTATGTCTAAAACTCCAAGGAATTCAGAACTGAATGTGAATTTTATGTTAAAAGACCAGAAGCAACTCTTTAAACTTTCTGATGCTTGCAAAATGATACAGTAATTGAATTACAAAAAGCTTTTGTAGGAGTTTTCTTTTTCTCCTTTCTACATTACACGTGAGTGGCTGTGCCAAATCAAGGTTTGTCTGGTGCAGAATTCTGTCTCAAAGGAGCTGAAGGTGGGTGCTTAGGGAAGAATATATGGAAAGGTTTGATGTATGATATTCCCCCTGAACCACAAGTCAAGGACTTTGTGAGTCAAAGGTAGTTTCTGTGTATTTAACAGCCCTTAATGCATTTTTCTTCCCTGGTCTTGTCCAGCTTTTTTTTGAGGCCATGTAAGCTTTTGATGCATTCCATAATCCTGTGGGTGGGTGCATCACAATAAAACCACAAACTGAGTGTAGAACCTGGAACAGCCCCCAGCCAGGAGCACCTTCAACTCTCGTGGTATTGGGAGAGGAGTCAATCTGAGCCCATCTTCCCATATTGCCCTTCATGTGCAATGGGATATGGGCAGACGTCACTTAAAAACACCTCTCAAATGTTTGCTCTTTGTTTGTTATCTCCATACTGGAGAGAGAACATTGGTCTTCTGATTTCTTCAGGTTTTAACAAAACTGAGCTACTTCATCAAGCCTTTTTACATGGTTATTTTAAACAGGAGGCATAACAACAAACAGCCCAAAGCCTGTGATCTAGGATTCCCCAAAGGCCTTATTTAGTAGGAGGGTTGCATGTATCTATTTCTGCCTAAAGTCGTGGCCCTAGTGTTTTGAAAATGTCTTCCATGAGAAATTGCAACCTTTTTTTAGATGCCTGAAAGTGACTGTAAGAGATTTTAGATAGAACAAGTTTGAGAAAATGCCTCTTAGGGTAGTTGATCATTGTTTTGCTGGTATATCTTGTACCTGAGGGAAGGAATCTGTTCTGACAAATGCATTTCCACAGCAGAATTACCTCTGCTCAGGGAAGGTTGAACAACAATTCCGCTGACTGTAAAAAAATTGGTAGATCTCCTATTACTGGTAACAATACCAAAGTTATCTATATATTTGGCTGTGTTCTTCCAGATAGTCTTCCCCTTGGAAAAGGCATTTTTACCTTGATAACTTTGAGCAAAGCCCAGCAGCCCCCATCATCCGTCACGGCAGGTCCCACTGGTGGTCAAGCAGTAACGAGATTTAAGCAGTTAGGATTGACTCTCCTTATCTCAGCTGCCAAACCTGCTCCCTGCAGCCATGGCTCTGACTTCCCTCAGGAAGAGGGAATCAGCACTCAGATGCATGTCATGGAAAACTCAGTTGTGCAGGGAACTGGGGACACCCCCTTGCTGCAGCTGCTGCTGGTTGCTCCTGCAGCATGCACTCCCCTTGCCAACAGGGACCTTGGATTATGCCTGCCTGGAACGAAGGAGCTGTTGGAGCTTGGTTTGGATTGTCCTTGCAGTGTCAAGGACTTGCCATCTGTTTAGTGTTTATTCTGCTAGTGGATTTTCTGTCTCAGTGTTAAGGTTGCTAATGATTGATTAATCCAGCTCGGTATGGACAGAGCACACCAGGCAGTTATAAACTAATTGCAACAATTTCTCTGATGCCGCCTTTCTCAAAATGTACTGTCTGGGGCACAGATGAACAGCAGCAGCTCCATTTCTAGCCTTGACCCTGAGCTAATTAGGACAGATCCTGCTCCTTTCCATTCACTGAGATGAAAAAGAGAATTTAGAAAAGGTTTTTGAAGGAAGTTTTGCCTGATGTCATGGTTTGGTTGTTGGTTTTTTTGGTTGTTTTTTTTTTTGTTTGTTTGTTTTTTTCTTTCCATTTTGTTTGGTTGATTTTTTTAAGGAAAATAAATTATGAGACTTTCTGTAAATTTGCTGCTGTCCATAGCCATGAGGGAATAATCAGAGGTATGAGAGAATGTAGACTGGTTCTTGAGAGAAATACATTATACTCGACAGTGTGCATGTGTTGGTTTGGTTTTGAGTTTAGTTGTTTGTTGTGGGATTTGATTTTTGGGCTTTTTTTTTCTGTTGGTTGGTTGTTTCTGTGGGTTTTTGAGGTTTTTTAAAGCAGAAGAAGAAGGTGGGGTGGTCCAATGCCTTTACAGTCTACCATGTTCCTTAGTGCTATATGCAGCTATGAAGACATAAAAAAAAGAAGAAAAAAAAAATTGGAAGTGGAACTCAGACTGCATAGCTTCCTGTGAGGGTATTCTGGAAGAAAGGTCAGTTCTGCCTGTACAGGTTGCAGAAGTTTCTTTTGCTTTAAAGGTTTCTCTTATAACTTGCAGTTACACATGTAGATTGTGCATCTTTTCCACAACATCGCATTGTTCATATTTTGCAGAGGCAGCCTTCAATAATGCATTGACATAATAATGACCATGGCTTTTAGAGTATATTCCTAATGATCAACAAGAAAGTCTTATGCATCCTGGCCAAACAACAAACAAAACAAAACAAAACAAAACAAAAAATTTGAAAATCACTTCTCAGCAAATCTGACTAGCAAATTCTTAGCAAATAGAAGTCAATTTGCTCTTACAACTGTATGCATTAATTTATCTGAACCACTCGGTGTTTGCTACATGAACATCTGGAAGGAAGATGAGGGTGGGTGTGGGGAGGAACACTTTCAAAAGAAACAATCAGCACTAGAACTGAAATCAGAGCTTTTGCATTTAAAGCAGCTTTTCTCTGAAACTGAAGACCACTGTGATTCCAGGCTGCTCAGATTCCAATGTTAACATGTCTCTTTAGGTTTTGATGACAGTTAACAGAAATACTAATGACAATTTCACTAAAAATTTGATTTCATGTGACAGTGGATTTTTTTTTTATTTGATCTCTTGTGCTGACATTCCCTTTTAAATAAATGCAACTTCATGCAAAATTGTCATGTATGACAGCTATTTTATTACACGTCTTGAAAACCAAACCATTTTTCAGATTACAGGCATTTGCACAGAACAAGATTAAGGTGTACTCACATTTGGTGTAACAAGTATCAATTATGCTGCAGGACACAGTAAGAGTGTCACAGGAGAAACTGGAGGACAAAGCTGAAGGACAGTTAGTATAGCATGTGAACAGAAGACTAATGTATATTTAGTAAAACATTTTGCTTTTGTTCCTCTCCTTTTTTAGTATTTATTTCCCTGCATTTCTTGTCCTCCAGTGTCTCTGTCATGACAAAAATAGAATTAATATCCAGCGATATGTTTAATACGAGACTCACAGTATGTTTTTTATGTTATGAATCGTGTTTGTGTTTATGTAGCACTTGTTCATGGGCAAGCTAGTATCCTTCACTTTCTCTAATAGCCTTACTGTAAATAAGTCTTTTACAGAAAACACATAAATACTATGATTCCCAGCATTATGATGTCATAGCACCTATAAATACTCAAAGTACAGAATTGCATCCTTCTAAATGGAGAGTTTATAGTCCTCTTGTGGATACCTTCCAGCCCGAGGATGAGCAGCTCATAATTCTTTTTTGACAGAATAAATAGGAAATCCATGATTCCTATCAAGTTCTGTAGAGAGACCCAGACACCCAGATCCATATGCCATGCTTTGCTTTGTACATGTTTGAAGCACTTGCAGACTTAATTGCTATGCCCCGGGGAATCTTCAAGACTACTGTTGGCAGATACAAGTGATATTAACAAGACAAATATGTCTCAGTATATTTACCAGGTGATTACTGCTGTTTCAGAAGCAGTAAATTATTGTATTTATTCATCTGTGAAGCTTCCATGGGAACAAAAGGCAATCTGTATTTTCAATTTTTTTTTTAATTTTTTTTCCATTTGAGGGCTGGTTAAAGATAGGGAAGTGGGAAGAAAGAAGCAGGTTTGGATGGTACTGTGGCAGAAGGGTTGGAGTGTAGTTTACCATTACCTATGTTTCAACAGGAACATTTAAAATCACAAGGTTTTCACTCTGTGTATGCAAGTGATTTGTAATGCCATATACCCTATTGCTAGCATATGTAGTCTCCAAATGTTTCATCTGTGTCTCAGCATTCTGTTTCTTAAATCACTGCAATATGTTGAGCAAGCAAAGAACTTACCATATAACTTGATTTAGCATGTGTTTGTTTATATTTACAAAATGTTAAATATCCTGTCTCCTTTCACTCATCTGCACTTCTTGTTCTCTCCCTGTTTCTTTTCCCATCTTCCCCAAGACATTATTAACCAACACTCGAATTGTGTGTCCCCATATGGTCTGGCTTTAGTAGTATTTGGCTTAAGGTAACTAAATCAACCATACATATTCAGCATAAAATCTTCAACCTAAAGCTCTACATGAGAATGAAAGAATATATTTCCCCTTTCCCCTCCAACTAACCCTGTTAGGGCTGAGTCAGCTCATGCTTTTTAAACTAAGCTTTATTTGAGGATGAGCAGACATAGTTGTGCATGGATGCTGTGTGGTAATGTGACCACTGATGTACTAATTCTGCATTTTCTTACTTTCTCTCTCAGCTGGAAAATCCCATAAAAGGTGTATATAATTTTGAAAGCTTTTTATAGAATTTCAGAATTTATGGCAGTGAGCTTCTACTTTTCCTAATATGTACACAACCCGCCCCCCAATTTAACAAAGTCAAAGCCACATTTCTTAGGAAATGCCAGAGTGTGATTGTAGAAAGTGTTTAGTATTTTGCCTGTGAACCCTCACCTTGTTTGACACATGTGAAGTACTTGCTTGATGAGCAGATGCTTTGTTTTTTCCCTGTCCTTCAGTAGAGGTGTCTAAACCTCACATGTTAAATGCTGTTTAAAATTCTTTTGGGACATGGCACTATTTGTTTTATTATCTGCCCTCAAAAATATGCTTATTTTCAGAAAAAATGCTGTGAACTGAGGTGCAAGGTCTTGCAGCTGGGTCAGGTCAAGCCCAAGCACAAATAACAGGCTGAGCAGAGAATGGATTGAGAGCAGCCCTGAGGAGAAGAACGTGGGGTGCTGGTGGACAAGGAGCTCAACATGAGCTGGCCACGTGCCCTTGCAGCTCAGAAAGCCGAATGTATCCTGGGCTGCATCCAAATCAGCATGGCAAACAGATCCATGGAGATTAATCTCCCCCCTGCTTTGTTATATGAGACCCTCATGTGTCTGCATCCAGCTCTGGTGTCTCCAAGGTAAGGACATGGACTTGCTGGAATGAATCCAGAGAACCACAAACAATATCAGAGGACTGGAGCACCTCTCCTATGAAAACAGGCTCAGAGAGCTGGGGTGGCTCAGAAGACAACAAGACTCAAGGTGACTTTATAGCACTTTTCAGTACCTAAAGGGGCCCACAAGAAAACTGGAAAGGGAGTTTTGCCAAGGGCATGGAGTGAGAGAACAAGGGATCATGTCTTCAAAGTGAAAGAAGGGTAAGTTCAGATTAGGAAGAAATTCTTTACTGTGAGAGTGATAGGACACTGGAACAGGTTGCCCAGAGAAGTTGTGGATGCCCCATTCTTTGAAGAACACCTAGGCCAAGTTGGATTGGGACTTTGACCAACCTGGTCTAGTGGAAATTGTCCCTACTCATAGCAAGGGGTTTGGAATGAGGTGATCTTTGAGAGCCCTTCCAACCCAGACCTTTTTATGATTCTGTGGTACTGGAATTGTATGAAATTACCTCCTTTGTGTGTCCCTGTTTTGTAATGCCTAAGGAATTTGGATGGTATTTTTGGCATACTTCGCATTAGTCAATACTATACGTGGACAATATGTTTATAACCCTTACACTTGTGACTCTCACTTTACAGGGCTCAGAGTACAAGTGTAATTCCCAGCTGCAGTTATGAGGTCTCAGCATTTCTGCAAATTGTTTTTCAAGCCAAACTAGAAAATGGGGAACACGTTATAAGTAACCAACAGCAAAATACTCAATTAAGTAACTTGCCTCACTTGAGATAGGAACATTAGTTCTTACAGAGTAAGGACAAATATTGTTTGTTTTTATTTTTTCCTACATAAATTTTACCCTGCCTTTCCCTCCATCTCTTTGATCTCTTTCCGGGAAACTCCAGGAAACTTTCTTACTAAGTGTGGAGTGGTGGGAATTTTTTGAGCAGAGACCTGGCCTGTTTCTCATCATGTTCATCATACCCTTTGATCCTTGCTTGCACATTACTTGTTGGGAAATTTTGGTTATTTTCTGATGTGCTAGTTAATTTTCCTCCTTAATGTTCTTACCCCCCTGTTAGCCTTACTTGTTTTCCTTGTTCAGCCTCTTCCTGCTCTGGCTGCCTGTTTATCTCTGACACAGCTGCAATTATAGAAAGAATATAATTTTAGTTCTCTGGAAGATTTCTACACAACTGTACAGAATTTTCAGCTGTTTCAAGACTCCAATTAGTCAAGAGAATGTTAGGAATAAAGGTCTTACAGTACTACTGGAGACAGTGTAATTGTAAGAATAAAGATCAACGTAGAACTTGTCTCAGTGTCAGTGACAGGATGCCTGTATTTGATATTGGATTTTCAAATACTTCTGCTTATTTTTACGCTTGTGCTCCCTGAGCATTCCTGTTTTGAGCAGGAAAGAAGCTTGAAGACATTTTTTTTAAAATACTCTCTTTTATCACAATGGGCAAGACTTCAGATTTCTTTGTAAATAAAATAGTATTATGTGAATGCTGCTGGAAAAAACTGTGTGGTTATTGTGAAGTATAACAAATTATTCTGATGTGTTTGGTAGGAAGCTCGAGAAGGGATGAAAGGTGTTAGAAGGTATTATCTCACATGGTAAGATGAAGCTCTTTCTAAAGACAGAATCTATGACTCAAAAATATTTTCAGGAGCCTTGGGGATAAATGGTTTCTGTCAGGGATGATTTAGCAGAATCTGAAGGGGAAGTGACTCCATTTGATACATCATCCCAGACACCCCCTTAATTTCTTTGTGGAATGCTAACAGGAACACCTCACTGCCAGTTCTTCCCACAGGCACCCAGCTGAGATATTGCATAGGGCTGCCTGCTTACAGCAGTGCAAATCTACATCTGCTTTAGAGTCACACAGAGGTGCCTGGGAGCAGATGGGCTCGAATGGGACTTGCATGATCTGGTGAAACAGTCATGCTGTTCTCTTCTTAAGACTACTTTCTGGTAAATTTAAAGAAAGAGTAAAAACTACAAAAGGGCAGATAAAAAGTGTGGAACTGCTCAGATTACTTTTTTCTGATAACCACCTGATATTTTCCACTCTTTCTAAGATAGCTGCAGTTAACTAGAAAATGCCAAATACAGGATTTTCAAAGTCTTTCCTATAGGCACTGAAATTCTGCTGTGCAGGACTCATTCTATATAGCTGTTGTCATCCAGTGGTCATGCTCTTACCATCTGTCTTTGAAACATCAAGTTAATTGTCAGATATATCTTAGATTCATAGCTCTGCATCTGCCCATTTTGAATACTTCCATCTTTCATACTGCTTTGCATCCATTGTCTGTATCTTGGAAGCCACATACTTCCATCTGAAGAGAGAGTTTACAATAGCTTGCAAAAGTGAATAACCTTGACTGTGTAATACCTTACATACATGCATACCTCTCCCCGTAGGAGGTCTGCAACCAGTAGAAACACATGGAAATGAAAGTAACTGTCTGAACTTCTAATCTCTAATACAATTCTTTTTAAAAAGTAGATTTCTGATTTCCAAAATCAGATTATTTGGTGTAGATTTTTTCCCCTGTGTTTCATGTCTTCTGTGATGATATTCTTGCAAATACTCTTTCTTCATTTTCATGCTTTAGTGTTGTTGTAGGACACGAAAGAAAGATTAGAGATTCCAAATATTTCAGAAGGCAAAGAGCATAGAAAAAAGGCTTTATTGTCTACTTCTTGCTACCTTTTATAAGGTGTTCTGATATAGACTTAACATGATTGGTGAATAGGAACAACACCTCTCTAATCCCGTTGGTTAAATTAGAGAAACAGCAAAACACCACCTGGACAATAATTGTTTTGAGAGAGGATAGTTATTTGCCAAGATTGTTTTGAGAAGAAGCTTTATTGAGAAAATTTTCCTTGGGAAAAAAGTTAGCAGCTGCTAGTAGGCTAAAATCTCTCGACCCAGAAATATCAGGCCCACACTTTAGCACACTGTAATCTTGCCTTTAATATTGAAACCTTCCCCAAGTTTTATATTGCTTGCCCTCTGACCTAGCTGAAGGGAGGGAACTGCCTTCCCTTACATTTGGTAAGTATTTTCCCTGTGCTTTCTCACAAAACATGTTGGAGACATTGTGAATCTTGATTTTCAACATTAACGACACTTCCTGTTCCCGACCTGGTTATTAGCCTGACCACACCATTCAGCCTTGTACTTCCTTTTACATCACCCAATTCTTATGGCAACATCTTTTTTTACTTCCTCTGGCTGTATGGGGATCAACAGATCCAGACTGATGTGCATCTGGCTGTGCCACAGAGCTGGTAAGATCACTGCATCAGGAGCCCCAAGTGCTTGTGAAAGGAGAGGTGGGGAACTGGAGCAATGCAGCAACATGAAGAGGCAGTGCATGAAGCCTGTGAATATCTACTACAGCAATTCTTACACCACTGGGACCAACTTAGGCCACTCCTGAAATGCTCATGTGAGCAGTAGGATCGGACTTGTTTTATCTAGTTTTGGGTATTTTGGACAGGGAGATAAGCCACACTGTGCAGTTGCAGGTGTTTTTATAAAAGATGCAAAAAGAAATGTATGGCCGTACTCTGATCCCTTTTTCAGATTTTTCTGACTTGGTGGCCACCTATTCTGTGGTGTTGGAAGTTCAGATTTTCTTTGGTTTTATTAAAAAGTGGGAGGTAATTCTAACCACATAACTGATGGTATTGTATGCTCAATTTATATATACAGTGCCCATACATCTGGGCCTCTGATAAATCTGGAGCCTCTATTTGAAACATACCACTTCCACTGCAGTCAGACATAGCAGGTTTTGTGCTTTGTAGCAGTGCAATTTAAAGATCTTAGGTTACTGTGAGATGATTTGAAAATATTGTGTTCCCTTCAATAAAAGAAGATTGTTAAATAGTTTATGGAAACTTTTACTGAAGTGTTTAAAGATTTATCATCCTGTTTATTATGCATGGTTGAAACCTTCTTTCTTTTTGTGAAGACCATTCCTAAATGTCCTAAATGGGTTTTGTATTTTGTAATAGTTTGCATAACCTTATTTTATTCTGCTTCACTGATATGAGTAGTTCTTTGAATTAAACTGAGATAACACTAGGTTTTTATGGAATAAACATTGCTTTAGAATAGGAAAGGAAGAATAATTGAAAGAGATATTCACTGACATTTTCATATCAAAGTAATGCTTTGTGACTGTGCCAGCAAACATTATTTTCCACTTTTGTCAAACAATGCCTTTAATGTAGCAGTGAAATAACTATTAATCTGAGGTCGATAACTACAGCCTTGTTTTTCTTGTCTTGCCCCTACTGAGTCCAGTCAAGTTTCCTTGGCCCCACACAGCCCTGTTGAAAGAACATGTGCTTTTTGAGGTCTTATCGGTTTGCAACCTGGCAGAAAGTAGCACTTATCTGTGCTTTGCAGTGGCTCCACGTAGCAGCACATTGTGGTGTTTCAGGATGTCTGCTTTGGCATCCATCTGCAGTTGTTGGCACTACATAGTACCGAGCCCTCTCTTTCTGCTCCTTCTCTTTTGTCTGAATTTCTGGTTTTCTCGCCTGGGTGACTGCAACAGGTCCTAGACAACTGAGCTGCCCTTGCACAGACCCTGCTGGAGAGAGCTGGGCTGTGCCTCTATTCTTCACCTGCACTCCTACCTAGCCTGTGAATCTGCATTGCCATAAAACTGCAGTTTCTCCTCCTCAGATTTTTTGTTTTTTTATTTTAAATCCAGTATTCTAATTTTTATTTTTTTTTTCCCCTCAACAAACCTATAGGTACAACTGTACTTACGCAAATAATCACAGACAGGGTACATTTCTATTTCCTCTCAAATCTCTATGGCCTGTGCCCCAGGCCTTTTACTACAGTAAAACTTACTCTTTTCCTTTTCCAACTCCTTGTATATAGCCTGCATAAAACTCCTGTGTTGAAAACATTTTCTCAACTCTCACCACTTTTGGAAAGCTCCTATCATTTCTCATCTATATGAATAGTGCTGTTGTTCTAGATAGCTTTTACCTCTCCCCATTTCCTTTCATTGTTTCTTCCAACTTGTTTCTCTGAAGTGGCATGGAACAAACAGAATTAGACATAGAAAAATACCTTTTTGGACTTGAAATATTTTTTCCTACTTTTTTTTTTTTTACCACTTCATTGAGGCTTGTTCTAAACATCTCATAAGATAGGATACCTTCTAGACACAATTCTGTCTAATTTATTTTGTTTTTTGCCTGATGGTCAGCCTCAATAACTCATTTTTCTAAAAGACTTCCCATTATTGCAGTTATGTGCTTTTAGACCACTCAAACACTACTGCGCTATCTTCTTGCTTTCTACACCTCCCATGCTTTTTCAAGTACTCCTCTTGAGGTTTTTATTCCTAATTCATTATGGCTGTCCCAAGTTGCATATTATGGGTTAAAATTTGCCTCTGAGTTGGTAATTTGGTACAGGGGTACAATAGAGCAAAATTACCATGTGGCAGTGTGCAGGTCTAGGCTTTTAAATTTTGAATACCTGTATTCCTTTCTGTGTACTCACCCACTGCTCTGTCATGTTTTTTCCTCCTGTATCCTGTGAGTTCCCTGCCACTCTAATAGCAGTTGTTTTATTTTACTCCTAGCCTTCTGCTTTAAGGTACAAAATGGATTTCACAGTGTTTCCAATTTCTTTTGGCCACAAACCTGCTTATTTTAAAAGTAGACTAATCTCAACAATTTAACAGTAACCTTCAGTCTACAGAGTTAGCATAATTGCTTCTAAATATATTTAGAACAAAACCTAAAATCCTGCCTAAATGACAGTCTAAAATATTTCAGCTGAGTGATAAACACATTTTTCTTAAGAACCATTAGCATTTATTCTTTCAATGTTTTCTCTCTTCAGATTTTTATCAATTTAAATAACTACATTTTTAATGTTCATGTAGTAGCAAGCAGAATTTGGCTTCAATTCCATCTTTCATATTCTCTTATTTTAATAAATTTATTTATTTGCATATCTAATCTAAAGGCAAAGTCATCAATCACAAACCGCTGGAGCCTTTGAAATTTTTAAAATTATAATGACATCACAGATGAAACTACAAAATACATTGCAACTGTAACTGATGTCGTGGTCTGTACCAAAGTATTACATAGTCTTGTCTCAAACTATGGGGCAAAGAGAGAATTTTTTAAGACAGATACCAGTGGAAATAGAGAGATTTTGAATAATTTCCCAATTTTACCTAAGAGTCACTACAGTCCCTGGTGGTTTATTAACTTTTACTTTTCCTGTTGATCCCTTATGCTTAGAAATAAAAAGACAAGGTGTGGATGTTGTGGACCAGCTGATGAAGGAGGGAAAGAAAGTCGATAACTCAAATTTGCTTGCTTGGTAAAGTTGAGTGGCAACCTCTGTTAAAGCAACCTTCCAACCTCAGCATAATTAAATTCATGCAGGCATTATGGCGGAGTAATATGCAGATGTAAAGGATGTTTGCAGTCTTTTGGCCACTCGAAGATCATATGAAGAAGATTTATTAGAGGTATTGCTGTAGGATGATCCAGTGTTTCTTACATCTCCAGATAAAAATCTAGAAAGCGTAAGGAGGCACTGGTACCTTGAGATGGTAAAATGGCTTAATATGGGGCAGGAAATATTTGTTGGTCTACAGAGCACAATAAGAAAAGCAGAGAGCTGTGGACCACTTGGAAGAGAAAGGATGAATACCTCTGTACTAAATTAAGATAGTGTCATGCTTCCTTTAAACTTTTTTTGGTTTTGTTTTTTTTTTTTTTTNTTTTTTTTTTTTTTTCTGGAGAACTCTGTATATGATACCTGATATGAGACTGAAGATCAGGAGCTATGGTGAGAAGTGTTTGGAAGCAACTTGAATAGTCTCAGGAGAAATGGAAGCTGAGATTCTGTAGGTCAGTTGTCACCATCAGGAGATGACTATCCTGAGGGGCAGGTATACACAGCTACTTTGGTTGGGTCTTAAGTGGAACACTCATGTCCTCCACTAACACAGAACTTTTCTATAGCAATGATTGAAAGATTTTGATGTTTCATGATCAAAATGAGTTTGAATCACAGCTAATGACACAAGCATGTCTGATGTGTCTCCAAGGGATGGGCCCCCCTACCTGCACACATGTATGAAAGTTACTTACATGTAAGGACAGAAGCCCTCTCTGCTCCAGATTTTTCCTCTCTCCTCCATATTTTTCCACCAGAGTATTTCTGTGGCCATAGAATATTCTTCTCTTGAGTGTAGTATTATACTGCATCTCAGTATGTCATCATATCATATCAATCATATCTTATCCTATCATACCATACCATATCATATCAAATCAATCATCATATAATAGCATATTGTATTGTCTTACGTTGCAATGCTAGATGTAACCAGAAGTATGTATTCTATTTCTAGCTGTTAAAACCAGGTAGGGCAGTGTTCTTTATCTCTTCCACGACTCATCCTCCACCCAGGGGCATATCTTCTGTTAACGAGCCATTGAGTCTCACTGCATGACTGATAGAATTATGTCATCCCATTGTGAGATGCTCCACCCAGTGGGGGGAGCCAAACATTCCTACCTGGATAAAACCTGAGATTCAGAACAGCAGGATAGCCTGTTTTCCACTGGATTTCCCAGAGGAAAACCAGACCTCTCTCCACTACCACTGGACCTTCAGAGGAAAACTACACCCTTCTACAGGATCCTATCTGCTCCAACAGAATCACATCTGTCACTCCAGGAGGACTGCAGCCACGATTTATTTGGACTGCTACCAACACCCTGACCAACAGGGTGTCAGGTTGTATTCTGACTCTGTCAGTGTTTTCTTTTTGCTTGATTGCTTTGGGGTTTTTTTGTACTA
>VXBB01009093.1:100821-114649 GCA_013399915.1 Illadopsis cleaveri | reverse complement strand
GGCCCATTAACAGCAGACATCCCCTGGAGGGAGAATGGGTTGTGGAAGAGATAAAGAACACTGTCCCACCTGGTTTTAACAGCTGTCCATTAACAGAAGGCACCCACCCCATCCCCCTGGAGTTATGGGTTTCAGCAGATGGGAATAGAATACATCTTGCATTGCAACCCAAGACAAACTGGAATCAGACAGTGGCAGCTCCTGCTCAGACACTTCTGTCCCTCCCCACTCAGTGTCTCATTTCTAAAATAGTTATTTGAACTCCACGGTAAGGAGGGGTTGCACGTGCTCAGCACTCCAGAGAAGCTATCCCATCAATATTTGGCCACTCAGCATGAAAATGTTTAACCTTGGAGGTGTACCAGGAAGAAAATTAATTTTACAGGGCAATGTAAAGCACCCAATATATGGCATATTTCTGTACTTGTGGGAAAGCCTGCTATGTATCTGCAAATGCTTATTTCTTGTTTCAGTCACAGTACTATTTTCCCTATTAATTACAACACTTAAAACACAGTTATAACTATCTCAATAACTCATCCTAGAGTAAAGGTGACAAGAGAACAACATACTGTTTCCCTGCAAATTAAAGCTCTTACCTTATTCTGAGCCAGACAAAAAAATGCCACATTCTACAGACAGTCCTACGTAAGAGGCAGGTGTCTCACAGCTGAATATACATGCTGTGGAATACTCTTTTAGACACACCAGTTTAAGGCCCGGCTCACCTTCGCTCTCCTTTATCAGTTTTGCATTCTGCCAGGACAGAGCTGCACAAATTTCCTTTCCCTTTTTCCTTCCCTAACAGTGTCCTATAAAAATTATGTATTTTCCTGTCATTTCAGGATAGCAATGGAAGTGCAGAAGGAGAGATGGATCAGTGGGTAGGCCTTCAAAAATCACAAATCACAGAGTTCTTTCCCCACAACTGATTTCCTACATCTATACCTGGTAAAAAGCAGCATGGAAATTTTTTTTTTTCCTCTATAAAATAGAAAAATTTCATTGAGCTAGATCACAGCAGACCCTTTACCTACAGAGCAAGTTCACTGAGATGACCCAAGCAACCATAACAGGCAGCAGCAGATGTCTCTTTGAAGCAATTTGGCAGACTCAGACATAATCAACACTGAAATAACAAATACAATATAACTACCATGAAAATTCTTGTCTCAATACTTAGATGACCTCTCAGTTGGCTGCTTCAGAACTAATCTAAAGGCATTTTTAATTTGAGGATTTTCTGCCCTCCTTATGCAGATACAGTATCTAAAAATAACTTGCACCATAGTCCCCAAGTTTGCATCTGTCCTACAGGAGAACAGAGCCTGGGTTACAAGCTTTGCCTCAAGCTAAACGATAATTGAGAGAAAGGCTGTAAGAAGTGTCAGGGTCTCCTTCTAAAAAGTGGGCAAAGTGGGAAAAAGCCTCAGGCAAAATGCCGTGCTAGTTCACCATAAGGTGAGCTAACAGAAAATGTCAGCAGTTTTCATGTTCAAGGGGCTGTGTTTCATTTCAATAAGTCTTTACTGAAGCTGGTAGAATAGAAAATATTTGCCATCCTGTGCAATGGAATCTGGTGTTCTGTATCACATTGGAGGATCTGTCAAATGGAAAGGGAAAAATATGCCTTTATTATACTCCTTATCCATTTTCATAATTTTAGAGGATTTCGGGCCAGGAAAAGACAAGATTATCGGTCTGTGTGGTATAGTCCAAGGATCCTTCCTTTTCCAGAATAATTCCTCTGTCAAGTACATATCTTGTGGCTGAAATACAACATAATTTCTGCAATGCAACACGTTCTGCAATTAACAGCTCATGAAGCAGCTCATGTTCCCAGATAAACAGGACCAGCAGCCAACTGCTCCCATGGGTATCTGCAAATTTGTCCAGCAGCAGCCACCTGCCATCAAATTTTGTTAGGTTGTTGTGAGAGGTTGTTAGGAAGGCTGACCTGAAACAGAGATTGGACAGAGCTAGAGAATAAAGCAGGTATTTTTTGAAAAGCCTTTAGGATACACCTTGGGCAGGACAGGGCCTGACCAGGGCTACACCCAAGGTGGACAAAGAATGGTCACAAAATGAAAGACCTGGTCATGAGGTCTTACATTTTTATAAGTTTTGGTCCATTTGCATATTGGGGTTTAATTGTCCAATTACAGCTTCAGGTTTTGAGGTCCCATCCTTCTTGTTCCTCCCTTCAGTCCTCCGTCGTTTATGCTTTTGGGCCTGAAAGTTGTCCTTGGTCTCCAGCAGGAAAAGGATTTGTTTTGTCTCCCTACTCTGTGAAGAGAGCTTACCAGCACTTAATATGAGGCTCAGAACTACACCTCTGGGCAGCACAGAATCTGAAAAACATGAAAGCTAAAACTTAAGGCATCAGTTGTCTACTAGATTTATTATGTTGTTCTCTCTCTCCTATCTGAAACTGGCTTTTTTTGGTGTAGGTTTGTATCATCTGCAATAAGTCACCTCTTAATCTTCTTCCTCTGCTTGATAGACTAAGTAGACCTTCCTGCATTTTTCTCCACAAGGCATGCATGCCAGACCTGAAAGCCTCTTGTTCTTTTGTGGCCCACTCCTAAATTTGCAGTGCTGTCCTGAAATGAAGCTACTGGATTTGACACAGTTCTGTAGAAAAGTAACATCCTATCCACAGTCCTGCTCAGTAATCCCATGCTTGGATGTGCACTGTTCTTATGCAGAGCACCAGGGAGACACTACCACTGACTCCAGTACCAGCCCAGGTAGGGAGTACTGCCCTCTTCTTGGCAGGCTGGGCTCCAGCCTTTGCTGCTCCATCTCCTTGCACCTCTGAATGCTCAGTAGCACTGCACAAGCAGCAGTTTATCCCTGATGTTCACATGTAAAATGTTCACATTTACATCTAAATTACATTTACTAAATTTCTGCTCTGGACATCAGCATGCTAATGCTCATTAAAGAACACCAAAATTATATTACAACAAGGCCCTAGCCTCTGTGAACAAAAGAGCACAAAAAAGCTGCAGTCCTGCATAATTGTCCCTAATGGAAGACATCATTTTCCACAGCACACATTAAGACCCATGTTCTTCCATCCGTGAAGAATATTTGTAGAATGGCTTTACCCAGCAGCTGCACCATTAAAATCAGTTAAACTTTTGATACAGTTGGAATCATTCACACGCAACATTGTTTGCAGAGTCAAAGTCCATACTGCTTGCCCTAGCTAAGTATAGAAAGTGTAGGAAAAGTCTTGGTAGTTTTCCTAGCATGCAAATCCCTTTTTTTCATCAGTAGAATTAGTGATGCAAAAGTCTGCCTATGTAAAGCTAATCATGGGATTGAAACAGAATTTAGAAATGGAGTCAGAATATAGAGGTAATCCTCCTTTCCCAAGTGCAGGGCTATGTTGTGACAGAAGATGGATTGATGCAAAGGGCTGTGAAGGTGAATTGGCACTAAGACACATACAGAACCACTACATGGAGAAAATGGCATCTGAGTAGGAGTGAAAAGCCTGCTGAGGTTATAAAAAAGTAGCACAGCCTCCACCTCAATGAGCTTTAGCTCAGATTCTGAATTACACCATTGATCTATTTCAACACGAAAAAAGTAAAAATGATACCATTCTTTGAAAGACTGATGCAATGCAGTGGGATATGAATTTCAAGACAGTGTTGGAATTGTTTTGCATATCCTCTCAAGTGCCTTTCAACACTCAAAAAACGTTCTCTTCCATAGAGGAGCCCTTGAAGTCCCATGCTGTATCTTGCCATGGGAGAGTGATCACAGTATGCTTCACTAGGAGGCCTAGGGGGGCACCAGAGGCCATCAATGCAGCTGAATGCCAGTGTTTGCACTGCACAGCTGGGGAGGCTTTGGGAAGGGTTACAGCCACCAGAGGGTTGCTCTATGGAAATTGCTGTCATTTCAAAAGCAGATGCTTCCATTATAAGAAAAGACACTTGTAAGGAGTCTCTCACAAAAGTCATGAAGCGCATTATATGTAGGATCAGCATGACACCCCACACACAGCATCTTATGAATCCCAGATTACTCTTCTCCAACAAATGTGCCTGGCTGAAGTGCACAAAGCCTTTGGTCTGCTTTTACCCTGTGTACTGCAAGGTGTCATGCAGCAGTGCACTGAGAGGCTCTCCCAAGCCTTGGGGCAGTTTGGGTTGGGATCTGAACACAAGTCTTCTCACAAAGACTGTTCCCAAATAGATCTGCCTGCATCCCACCACTACATATTTCACTGTAGGAAATTCCTGTGATAATGGAGTAACATACCATAGCTGCCACAGAATGTCTCTTTCTAACTTGTATCAATAGCTAGGAAGAAAATTATTCTTTGCTGAATCAATTAGTGTCATCTAGCTCTCTAAAATGGAAATTGCTGCCCATCCTGCTCAGATTTCACAGGCTGGGAATTTCCTTCTAGCACCAAAGATTTTGAAGGTCTTGCTGCTCTGATAACAAATTTCTTTTTATTATTCATGCATCATGCCTTCAAGATAATGACTCATGAGATCATTATTGTAGCACCCAGAGCATGTAAAAATGTTAGTGCCTACCTAGAAAACAGCATGTGTGATTTGCAAATGTTGCCTTCCTCCTATTTCCCAAACTTCTATGCTTTTGCTCCTATGTTTGTAGGACAGGCACACATGTCTCAGACACCTTTAGGACATCTTTGCACTGGCTACTGTAGAAAGAAATGTATGAGGACCCTATTCCTTAAGAGGGTACTCACAGAAAAGATGCAGCAAACAGGAAATCTTTTCAGAGTTAGTATTTCTGATGCCTTCTGTAGGACCCTGCCATCAATAACCCCCAGCTTCCTCATCATCTCAGACCTGTAAAATACAGGTCAGGACCAAAACCCTTTCCAAAGTGAGAAATTTAATGTGACACAGCAAATGCTGTCGCCACTGACTACTTGCTCTGAGGCATCCCTGTTTCCATGTATTATTGTGGCAAGCCAATGGCAGCAAGGGATTTATCACCCCTAAAATCTCCTAGGCTGCACAGTTACTGATCAAAAGTGCAAGGAGAAGAGAAAGAAATGAGCAGTATATTATCTTCACTGCTATGACAACAGATCAGTGAGCAGTAACTGCCTGTCATTTCACTCCCCCTGAGGCCACCTCTATCAGTGCCAAGACTCAGGCATTTCCTCTGAAAAGATGAATGTCAGAAGGCTGATACTGCAGGTTCACAGCCAACAAGGAGGGCAGCACCTCTGCACCATTGCTCATGAATATGCTGTGTAGAAGTGAGTAATTCAGCTAGTGCAAGACCTGCCCTGCCAGCTTCTGTTCCCTGGCCAGGCAGGGCTCAGGATCTCACCCATGCTTCATGCAGATGCTGCACAGCACAGAGCAGGTAGATTTCTTTCAAGGCAAGATCAGAATACCTCTTGTGGGTGTTCTGCTGAGTGTGATTTCAGTCTCTCAAAGATAAACCTCACAGCCATCTTCAAGTCCCTTAAGGCACTAATAAGTATTTTTTCAGCTGTCCTGGGATATGCCTTGCTGCCCATGGCAATAGGATGTATGTAAATATATCCTATTTATAGAATAAAGTCATCATAGGACAATCACAAAAGGATAAAAGCTAGCACCATCATTATCTACATAACTTGTGCCACAAAGTGCTATTATAGGAACACAGGTAAAAACTGTAACACAGCAGATTTTGCACAGCACTCTGTCTCAGCATTAAGAAACCTGCCACGATGTGGGACAAACAATGTGGGTTACATTTACCAGGCCTGGGAGTGCAGCAGATAAGTAATACTTCCTAACAATGAAGTCTGAGGCCAGGTACAGGGTGTTAGTGATAAGACTGTTATTTATGCCTGTACAAACCCAGAGCACCACACACTGAAAGCCACTCCATTAACCTCTGGAGGTTTAATGAGTTACAAACTCAACAGAAACTTTTGAAATAGCTGCATACTGCATGCAGCATGACTGAAGTGTAAGACAGGTCTCCTGTCCACAATGCTTGGCAAAGGTCTTGTAAAAAGTTGCCTGTGAGCAATGCCTGGAAATAAAAGGAAAGTCACCTCTTTGTTCAGTTGGATTTGGGCTGATGAAGTGAACATGGCAAGATGCTTTTAATACAGTTTAACTTTCCTTGTGTGGCAAGCTTAAAGAGAAAGGTAAATGAAAGGAGGACTGAGAGAGCACTTGTGACACTAATCACAACTTCTGAGGTCCAAATTCACAAGTTTGTTCCTGAAGGAAGCAGATTTGTAGTGTAGAATTTTTTCTAATGAGAACATATCCCTTGAAAATACTAAGCACTTTAGCACCTGTTTAATTAAAATAGACCTTTTTACACGTAGATAATAAGTCAGCTGCAAGCTGGAGGTAAATTTGCTCAGACTGAATTTGCAATGTTTTGTTCCCCCTGTTGAGAAAGAATCAGATGTGCTGGGAAGGAAGCCCTTCAGCAGCTAGAAAAGTGTGTCCTGCTGACACATACTGCCTCTGAGATCCAGAAGAGAACTGGGTCAGTTGTATCGCTGCCACCACTCTCAAGACACCTATTAAAATTAATTGCTAATTTTCTGAGTCATTAGGACATGTGTCATTGTTGGATAAAGTCCCAATATCAATCAAGTGTGCTGCTATCCAGCAAGCTTTGCTGGCCTGTGAGAGACTAGCTCAGAATCATGTTCCCTGACTATTAGCACACTGGAAAGCCCTTCAACTAGGTGCACTTTTTCTCTATTTCTGTTTTGTAAAACTTTTATAATCCCTAAACATGAGTGAATTCAAATGTTTATTATCAACAGTCAAAGTTATACTTCAATTACTTTTAAATAGAATATGCTTTTCAGAATTATTTTCAAAAAGCAATAGAAGGAATTATGCAAATATCCTATAGCTGCAATATCTCTTTTACTCTTTTACACGTGTGACATGGTTTAAAGCCTTAGTCTGATCTTGGATCCATTCACCTAGATCTTAGGTTGAATTCCATTAGCATGTCAGGCTATAGGACCACTGGCTGGGACCTGAGGCTGTTTCCTCTTTCAAAGGGGGTCATGTGTCACCTTGCAGCTTCTTACATGAAATGGACTTAAGAATATTATCAATCCCTTTCAGAAATTACCCTCACTTTGCTGACACACCTGTGTTGGAGAGCACATTATATTTGGAAGTCCTTCTTGGCTGTTTTTTTCTCTTAAGATCATTTACCCTGTCATGCTACAGCAACCTAAACACTGTACCCCGTATCCTTAAGCTGGCTTTTTCAAGATTTCCCCTTTTTTTGTGGCTACACATCTTGAACTTTGACATCTTCATGTGGAAGAGAACAATGGGTGAAGAAGCAGTAATTTCTTAACTGCTTTAGGCAGAGGTCAGGCAGGGTGATAAGCTGAGAGTCAAGGTAACAATGCAGCTGACGGCCCCATTGTTGGCGCTCTGTGTGTCAGTGAACTTGATTCATACTCAGTGTGAATAGAGGAACTCTCAGATATTTCAGGAATGTCAGCAATTTTGTCGTAAAGAGACTTTGATCTCGCTCCAGTTTCCCAGGCTCATTCATTAGCTGAGAATGTGGAGGCTAAGATAGGCTCTCTCTCTTCTGGGAGACTGACTGCCCGATACTTAAATAAATCACCTGCTTTTTCTGCCTGTCCTCCTGGCAATAAAACAGTCCCTCACAGGTCCTCTTGGCATAGGATGAAACTTTTGACTCCAAGGAAGTCTCTCTCTGATGCATGGACTGAGAGGAATGCCTTTGATTTTTGAAACTGAAGGTCAGATTTTATAAACATACCACCCCAAAGCTGATCAGTCCCCATCTACCCCTCCCCAGTAACATGAGATATGCTAGTGACCTTTTGATACTTCTGACAATGTGGAAGTTGAAGAAATTTCTAGCTTTCAGGAAAAAAAAGCACTTGTCTTTGTTCTGCCAGCTCTGTTTTGAACTGTGGGGTTCTGTTCTTTCTTCCTGGACAGGCTCTCTCACACCAGGGCTGGTGAAGTAGAGTCCCTGAGCACCTCGAATACCAGATGGGCTGAACTCTCATGTGCTGTTTGCTCTCTCACCCTCTCTGCAGAGACAGTAGCATGTGCAGAGGAACCTCTTTCTGGGCAGGGTTTGGAGCAAGGGGCTCTTTTTTCCTCCCCTAATTTGGGATAACAATTAATATTCTAAGCTATCTTTAATTTTCTCTGGTATTATAATAGTACTTTTAGAACAAAGACACTTTTCTCTAAGCATCTGATTTTGTTTCTTTCAAAAAATAATTAGAGCTCATTTTCCACCTCCTTTTCTCTCTGGTCCTGCTGTGAGGCAGGAAGTCACCTTTAAAAAAAAATGTTAAGTGAAGTAGAGAGAAGCTAATTGATTAATCCAAAGGTCAGAGGGCGTCAGAGCGGAAGGAGAGAATGAAGCAGAGCATCCCAGCTCTCCTGTCCTGGCATTCAGAAAACATGCTCTGCCTCAGGTTTTTTAATTTCTCTCAGTTCATTTTATCTCAGATCCCAGTTTTTCAATCTTCCAAAGTTTCTGACTTTGCAAGCAGGACATCAGTATTCTCAAATAAATAACACTCAGAACTCGCCAGCACAGTTGTTAAGACTCCTAATCTTACATGTACTTACCTTAGGAAAAGAAATCACAAGCACACTTGTTCAAACAGTTTGTGTGCCAGCTTTCCCCACATTTAATCTTATTAAAATGTTTCCACTATACAGAGGGATTCAGAAACATGTTTAAGAACATTTTCCAAACATTTTTTAAGATTATACTTCGAGCATTAAAGTTGCCAAGTGATGAGATTTTGAAAACAGGGAAGGCAAGATTCTAGAGCTAATTCATCTCCTAAAAGCCCACTCTCCACATTTTCCCTTGTTTCAGCAAAAGTTTGGAGATGGAAGCACTGTGTCAAGCACAGTTGTGGAGTCTGCCAGTCATTTTAAGGGTGCCAGTGCTGACCAGATGCAGAACACGTGTTGGGGTACTCACAGAGCCATGATGTTATGATGTGATGAAGGCTGGCTCTGAGATTATCCATCTACATACAATATGGGTCAGTACTAATGGGAGAGAAAGCCATCTTTTCTATTTACCTCTCGGGTAAAATCAACCTTCTGGATAATGCCAGAGGCATTATCTTTTGAACTCATTTTTATAGCCCTGCCGTGAAAACCATAGTATCTTTTACTTCCTTTCAAGTCCAAAATGTTATAGCATCAGCAGAAATCATACTTTGTGGTCCTAAAAGCAGCCTCTCAGAGTGCTTTGTGTGTGTAATGGGAGGTGCTGCGGGGAGGAACAAGATTCTCTTCTTATCTGCGTGCTGCTTTTGAAATCACTTAGCATACAGCTTTCTTGGACAATGAATGTATTTTCCCCTGTCAGGGAGGGGGATCTGCTACAGCCTTGCTCTGGTGCACAATAAATCAAACCATTCAAGTATGCCATAATAAAATTACTTGCTTTGAAGTACAACATTAAATGTCTAATTTCCTAGTGGCAACAACGATGTCTTATCATAGTTTTAGGTTTTTTTTTTTTTCCCTTCAGCCTGTTTTCTCTGTCTGGTTGTTTTGTTAACACGTGTGGCTGTCCAACAATTGCATTTTTGATTCCAGATGTTTTGGCAAGAGAAAGCATTAAAGGGTCACATACATCCCAGAAACCTTATACCACCCAAGTAGCTGTTACATCAATTGACTAGTGCAAGCCTACCAAGATAATTCCCCCCCTCTTTCTTCCCCTACTGCTAACCCTTTAGTCATCAATACTAAATGACAGAAATTCTTCTCCAGAGCTACTATTACAGAAACATCTAGGGCAGGGAGTTTAAAGCCTCATGCAAATTAGATCCATGTGATTTTGATGGGGGAAGAAAAAGGTATTTTAATTAAATAATGAGCTCAGGCTCTTTCATGGTGAACACAATGAGCAGCTCATTGAAAAGGTATATTTGGACACAGAGTACTTCTTTTGGAGGCTGTTTATGACCAGTTTTGAACAAAGCTTTTTTCCTGCAGGACAACAGAAGTAGCAAGAGGAGGCCATCACTAATTTCATGTATATTTTCATGGCAGAGGTGTATTTTTTAAAGCAGATAAACCTATGTTTTACCACTTATTGTACAATGCCATTACCACTCAGTATGGACTTTTCCAAGGTGTTCCTTCACTTCTTGAAGTCATGAGTTAACAGAGCAATAAATTGAGAGGTCCTAGATTTCGCCCTAATAGAGATTAAACCCTGAAACCAGCCACTAAAAATAGAAGAAAAAAAGATGCATAAAAAGTCAGAGAAGTAAAAAATTACAGATTATTTTAAACAATTTTCTATGTCTCATCTCTCCTGGGAAATAAGAATGTGTAAATTGCTGGCCTCTTTCCATGCCTCCCCCTACATTTTCTCCCACTCTGAAAACCTTATCACATGTTGTAGTAATTTTCCTTTCTTTTTGGTAGAGTTGTGGTCCCATCACAGCCCCAGTGATAGGATAGGGTTAAAATGATTTCTAAAGGCACAAGAACAGGGCCTAGCTTCTCTGTAATCAGAATGTAGTTTTCATGCTATTGTGTTAACCAAACCAAGTATAACTTGCCTAAGTAATAAATCAGGGGGGAGGGTAATGAATGTGATTCTTAGTTAAGCACATAAGCCCTGGAAATGAAGATGCTCCTTAGTAAGTCAAGGTGAATCTGTACCTGTGTCACAATCACATGATAAATTACCTTATTGTTAATTGTAAGCGTGATTATTATCTTAAACACAAATCACGAGAATCGATTGTTCTGAATTCAAGCTTGGGTAGAATCAATAGAACAATGGGGTTTAATGGTTAACATGTACACTTATGTAACAAAGAGGGTATAAAACTATGTCTATTTTGGACCCTCAGTGGAGCCAAGATTTGGGTCTCTGGATCCCTGGCTCCCAGAGCTCTCCAATAAAGCGCCTCACACAATCATTCCGTGATTGTGTGTTTCTTCCTATGCTAACACCATGGCTTTGGATTAAATTGGGCAAACCACAGCCAGATTTTCTGCTCTGTGTTTTCCAAAGAACCTATCAGTTTTACTCTGGATGGTAGATACAAGGGAGTAATCAAAGACTTTAACTACTGAAAAGAGTTGAATGTAATGGCCTGTCAGTTCTGCCACTGCCCATGAGGATGGGCAAAAGCAGATTTCTTTCTCTCACCTATCTGGGTTACAGCAAACCGCTGGCAGATCAAATGCCAGATCTTCATATTCAGTGAATGGCAGGGAATGTATGGCTTCGTTGCCTTTAATTAGTGATAGTGCAGGACTTCATGTGGAAAGATCTGACCAAAAGCTAGATTGAAACAGTAGAAGAACAGTGGAGCATAAAAGAGATGGGTAATGAAAGCTGGAACTGGAAAGAGACCTTGGAAGTGAGGAGTCTAACCTGCAATCTTATCCAGAAAATTCCAATTCAAAGAGTAATGACTAAGCCAAAGTCACAGGCAAAGTAAAATAATTTTAGCTGTTGCATTTTTAATGGAGTGAAAAAGAACAAGAGATCCTCTGCAGAAGAGGCAAATGCATAATTAGAGGGGAGAAGCAGCAGAAATTATGGATAAACACTTGACCAGAGAGATGGAGGGAGAGAGACAGATATATCAAGAGAGGGTCAATGCTGGTGTAGAACAGACTAACCTGGAGTTTGCCAGCCCAGCACTTGCACAGGCCATGGCAGCTCCTCCAGGCAAGGCTGCTCTCAGCTTTATATGTCCCAGGACAGAACTAGCAGGAGCTGGATATTGGCAGAGAAGCAATCAACATTAAGACTGTGAAAATGTGGGAAAGATGTGGCACAGAGACTCTTCCTGCTCCCACAGGAGCTCTTGCCCTCTGTCTATCTGAATATAGGGTCTCCTTTAGCCCAAATGCCATGACCCCCTAAACGTCATACCCCTCAACTATGGCATGGAGATGATAGAGCTTTTCAATTTTTTTCTCCGAAATTATCTAATAAAGCAACTAATTAGACAATACTGCGAAAAAGGGACATGAAAAGTATGACAAGTGACATTATTTACACCACTGAGAAAACTACAGAGACTGTTTTCACTTTTCTTTCCAAAGATGATGACCAAAGATGGCCTTCATAATAATAACATACAGACAATCTCTTGGCAACACTTTGAAGGAGTTTGAATTTGTCCAGTTTCAATGGTGACAGACTCCCAAACAGCCAAACTGTTTATTGTTAGACGATCCTTTTGGCTCAACTCAAATAATATCTGAAGTCAAATTAAGCATCTGCACAACTAAGACACCAAAAGGTACCAATTACACAATATCTGGGATTCGGCCTCACTCATGCAATTTTAAGCCTATTTCTGTATCTATAGGTATGTGAACATGAATGCCAATCTTTCTGGTCAAGGAGATCTGTGACCCTGAATATGAATGGTGAGTAAGGTGGCATTGTCAGTAAGACTGTAAGACTGACAGACACAGTCATGTCTTCTCTGCCTAGAGAAAAAAGTATACAGGGGTCTATTTTTAAGATCAGTGTTTCCTCAGAGTCTTTTTGACCATTTAGTGAACTCTTACCATAGTAAGGAGTGCTGAAATGAATGTCTGTAGCTTTAAGCTTTGCAGACCCTAGAACATAGCTCTAGGGCTAATGTGTAACAGCAGTATTTCAAGGTCCTCCTTTAGTTCCCCAATGCCAAATTCATCAATCTACTTTCTTGAGAGTATTTTAAAAAAATCTCGCTTGGTTTCATTCCTCTTTTTCTGGAAGACTTTCTGTAGTTGAAGCTGTAGTATTTCTTTAGCCAGGGAGACTGACATGAGCAGAATGGGTATCTGAAGTTCATTAAAAGCAAGTCATGTGGATGAGAACCTACAAAGAAAGCTATTAATAATGCCTGAGAAACCAACAAGGCTTCAGGATCTGGCCAACTTGTACAGCTTTCACATTAAATCATAGAATACTGAGCCTACTGAATGAAAGCCAGTTCTAGGGAGACAAATGATGGCAAAGGATGTACTCCTCTTTCAGTTTGTACAGACACCATCTCACTTGTCTAAAACTGATAGGGGCTGTTTTAGAGAGATCACAAACAAAAAAGGAAGACTGGTACTTTATTTTAAGGAAAATAACACCATAACTTTTCTTGAGGAAACCAGCGTTATACTGCAGGGAAAATAATATGTTTTTCATGTCAACAATTACAGAAGTAATGTAGCTAATGATTTCTAACCAACCAAACTTAGCTGCTACTAGATGGCAGGTCGCACATCCAGGATTTTTAAAAACAAAAAGGATAGTACTTCAGTTAGGTTCAAATCTCAAACCCCAAACTGGTTCATTTTTACACTGCTCCTGAATATTAAAAGGCTAAAAATTCCAATCCAGAAGAGCACATTCTCTGCCTCTTTACAGATATGCATATACATGTATGTACACAAATACATTCAGATCCATATATAATTTATCTTAATTTATTCAAGAAGTCCACTCATGATATTTAGCTTCAAAATGTTAGAAAAATGACCAGTCAGAAGTTCATCAGAAGGCTTAGCACAGTACAAGTTTTAATCAGTTGTTTTTTTCAATTTGTCAATAACTATAATAAGTGATAATGACCTAGTCCATGTGGAACATATTCCATTGTATTTACCACACTGAAAAAAATAAGCTTGAACTTCTTCATACATCCATCATCAAATCACCTGCACAACTGAAAATGACAAGCAAACTGAGATTTCAACTGGCAAGACACCTGGGCAGAAGCTCAGACCCCCCCCGGTGTTTTCCTCTCTTATTCTGAAACAAAAGAAATGTCCATTGGAACAAAAAG
>VXBB01009093.1:69864-100773 GCA_013399915.1 Illadopsis cleaveri | reverse complement strand
GTCATTCCCCTCAAAGGAAGGAAATACAGGACCAAAACACTATGAACAGTCAATCAAATGCCTGTGGAGGCCAAGAATGTTGAGAAAGAATCTGAGCCTTTGGCTGCTGGAAACTGTGAGGATGCATCAGGGGAAGGTTTACCCTGTATGTGCCTTTTGCATACACTGAGCATGTACTGACCACTGTCAGCAGAGATGGGATGTTGGATAAGACAGGCTTTGTTCAAGTCCAATATGTCAACATTTACACTCCCATGCCAACAAAAATAGAATACTGTAAGGGAAATCAATCTAGCAAAATAAAAATAATTTATTTACTTCCACAGACACACCTGCCATTCACTTTTTCAGTATTTGCTTGCAAATCTACTTGAAACTATTCTGGTTTGTGATGGCATCATTTATTGTTGGGTCTTTGTCCACTGTAACAGTCTGTCAAGAGCAAGACAGCTGGATTGAGCTTTGCTCTGTGGTTAGACATGTCTTCCTCAGCCTGCCATTGCAAAGACTGTAACTGCCAGATCCTCTTCTCATTTTTGATGGCTTCCTGTGTCTTCCCTCACCCTTCTACCTGCCTCGTTAAAATATTTACTGATGCTGTGAAATCTGGCCCTGTGAATAAAAGCCTAGGTGCTGAAATATAAAGATGGAAAGATGCCTCAACTGAGGCCTGAATTAAAGTGGACTGATCACGTGTATGTACATATGTGTGTACCTTCCCTTTTGCACATCCATTCTCTCTTTCAGGTAAATATTGGTACTGATTGTGGATAGACCACAGTGAGCCCAGATCTGAAACTTGCCTCTTTTTTGGGATCCTAAACTAAGAGTCACTAGGGATTTAGATACTGTCTTGGTTTGGAAAGACAGGTGTCTGCCAGGGAAAGTTGGAGCTACCCTTGGAATGGAGAATGCAAACTCCTTNCCCACCTGGTTTTAACAGCTGCCCATTAACAGAAGGCACCAGCCCCCTGCCCCCCGGATTTATGAGGAATGGGTCATAAAAGAGGTAAAGAAAACACCTCCCCAACAGTTTTCAACAGATGGAAATAGAATACACACTTTTGGTTACATACTACAAGCCAAGACAGATACATAAATGCAAGTTTGGATATGGTAATGCAGAAAACAAGACATTCAACTCACGTGCAGAAGTATTTGTCTTTGTTGGGATGTACTGAAATATCTTTATTTCATCACACTTGACCAGGAGATAGCTATCACTTTAAAGTCTCACAGTAACTTTCCCTCTGCTGGAGGTTGAACTTCTCTGACTCTTGCTCTGAGTGTAACATATACTTCATTTTATAAGAAATGAAATGGATGTCTTCTTTACCCTGATTTCTAAAATTTATTTTGCTTCAGAGGAGCATTAAGAATCTCTGATTACCATCAAGCAATTTCAAACAAGGCGTTTTCAACTCTGCCTCCAACCTGTTACCTCTAAGTCAAAACATATTGTCACTATTAGTTTCCCAGTCTTCTGCCAGCTTGCTATGACCAGCACCATTAATTTGTTTCTCTAATTAGCTGGATACATCTATTGCCAAATCAGACTGCTGTCACCTGTGTCCTCTTACCTCGTCTGCTTATTACCAAACCTTATTTCAGCAAAATATATACAGCTAAGCGTTTACTAATTATTCCAGGGATGTCAGGTTATTTCTAGGATTATTATTGTGTTGTCCATGTCACTAGTAAGTGCTAATCCAGGCATGTGAGCCCTGACATTTATACCAACTAGATAAAGGATGGCTTTATCTATTTAGATAACTAAGTTATACTGAGAGCTATTTTAACAAACTCACGGGACTTAAATGCAGTTACCCTTCAGAGAGAGGGCAGAAGACTCAATTTTTAAATGGATTATTAACATCAGTATAAGATACAAGCAATAGCTACAGATCCTAATTCCTATGGTAACTAGGAAAATAAGAAAGAAAAATCTTGAAACAGCTAGGAATCCCCTCATACCTGCCTCCCCTCCATCTCTTAGCTTGTCAATACACTAGTTAAAGAGATTGCAGAATTTCTGATTTCTCTGACCAGGACTGCAGGATCTTCTGCTCCAGAAATATATACAACATGTATTTTCTATTAAATGCTGCCTTGATTTTCTTCTGTTCCTAGTATCATCCAGTGTATCCTAAGTTCTTAGTGTCTAAGTAACACAGCCTGTTTTCCTTTCCTGTTCCTTTGTGTTGTTGTGAAGTGATCCCTGATGTGCTCTATCAACAGCTCAAATAATCTAATGCTAATCTGCCTTCCATAATAAGACAAAGTGAAGCTGGAAATCTCTTCTGGATTTGCAGTGCATGAACTGAACAGCTTAAAGAGCCAACAATACCCAACAATATTAGAAAAAGTCAGTCAAGGAAGGCTTTTACCAAGATATTAATCACTACAGTATCAACCCAAAAATAAAAGAAACCACACACATTCAGGAAAGAAACACCCAGAAGAAAGTGAAGGAAGCTTATTGTAGGAAAAAAAAAAAGTTTAGGACAAGCGCCAACTAATGTCAGAAAAGCCATGGAAGGCTCAGTCTAAATCCAGTAGAGTAACTTATAAAGCACTGTGGAAAGATTTAGCTGCATGACTCCTGCTATAATCAAAGGAAACTAAGAGGCTAGAAAGCTTGCAAAGTATCTTAAAAGACAGTATCTCTAATGTTCTTTTCCCTCCTCCATCTAACCTCATTAAACTTCCTATAGTAGGTGTTCTTCCTGTCACAGTTTAAGTAACAGTCTCCAATTGAGTTGTCAGCGTGTAAATAATAGTTTGGGTTCATTTTGATGTTTTGTTTTGTTTGTGTGTTTGTTTTTCTGGAGCTTTGAAACAGTAGTGGGGATAGCACACAACAAATGGCAGGGTGGGTTCATCTCTGCTGCAGGTCCACTGATCTGAGAAGCCACAGATTCCCAGCCACAGCTGGAATGTGGCCATCTTAACTGACCAATGGTTTATATCCTGGGCACAGCTGGTCTCTTCCTCAGCTTTTTTGGCAAGCTTTAGAATAACTCATGAATTTTCCATGCTACTGGTTCGATGTTCAGAGGGCTTTTTTCTTGGGAACTATGGATTGGTGAATAACACAGGCCTACAGCAGCACAAGCACAAAGGTGAGGTCGGGTGTCAATGGCAGCCCTGCTGACATGATTTTCCACCCTTTTTCCCAATGTCAAACTTCACAGTTCTGCTAAAATCGATGCATTTTTACTGGAGTGGAGGGAGCTTCATCTCCACATAACCAGATGATTTCTTATACAGTTTTTACAGTGCCTGCAATAAGAATGAAACACAATCTTTGAAGACTAAAATGTAGTTATGTACCCTGAATGCACTTCACTGGAAAAGGCTCTGTGTGACAAGCCAGTGCAGCTGAATGGATGGATGGCTTCCTCTCCATTCGAGGGCACACGGAAACAGGAGGATAATGCAATGCCTGCTCCAGCCAGAACACGCCTTGCACAGAGGCCTCATTGTATTCAGGTGCATTTATAACTGTGTGCCACGATACAAAGTCACAAAAGAGGTACAAGCTGCTCCTTACAATGATGCCTCAGCCGTACAGAAAGAAAGCTGTTGGCTGAGCAGCACTTGGGGCAGTCTGTAATAGAATCCTTCTCAGCTTTGGTGTGAGTGATGTGCCTACTAATGATCTGCTCGTGGTCTAAGCCAGTGGCAGCCTGTATGTCACAAAACTCAAAATTGCTCAGAAGCTCCAGGGACACACTATCTGATCAAGAGATCTGGAAGGGGATTGGGGACCCTTCAGGGATGAATCACAAACAGATAACATTTTCCATTGCAGTGCAGGGCCTAGGCTGGGCAAGCATCTAAGACCTGAGGCTCACTTCCCAAGTTATCTAGGCTCAGACAACACTGGCCTGGCCAAAAGAAGGGCACCACAACAGCTCACAAGCAGTCCATGGCCAGCCCAGCACAGTGCTCCTTCCATCAGGTTAAACACCACTCCCTCACTGTCCTAAGCTGGTGACACTGCTCCATTTGATGAAGACCTTGCCAAATGAGAGGATTCACACAGCCCACCGCCGTCATATAGCATAAGCTCCTGCTGAAAGATCCCCAGTGTAGTTTATGGGTGTATGTGGGCAGAAGAAAAACTGAAAGGAAATTAAAAAATGTTCCTATGGGATGCAGTGAGAAATTTCAACTCCTCAAGATCCAAATCAGAGAGCAGAAGCTGATTATTTTGTTCCACATCCTACAGAGATCTTAATTCTCCTACTTCATAGATTAATAAATTCTGCTACCTTAAACTTGACAGGAGATTAATTTTTGCTGTCTTACCCTCTGACAAGCTACAGTAATGCCAATCAAAATGTTCTCATTACACCTTGATGTTAGGAAAGCTCAAATAGCAGACTGCCTGAGGAGAAAGGTATCTCATGAGGAGACAAGGTCTGCCTCAGTGGTCACTGGCCTTAGATTGGGGTTCTGGATCTTCCAACCTGCCACTGATCATCTCTGACTAGACACCTCCATTGCAGGAGCTATTTAGCTGGATCAAACTACCCAAGCAGGTGATGATTCTGGCTCACATGGACACCAAGACACCAGGAGAAATCCAGGAGCTCAGTGGAGAATCTCTGAGCAGAAAAAGCCAAAAGCATACAGGCAGGTTTGGCTACAGTAGAGAGGAAGATCCTAATCCTGCAGAAAAGCATCCCAGGAAAAGATCCACCCCCATAGCCTCCGATCCTCGGTCCATCTCATGCCACCCCAATAAACTTTAATCTGGGCTGAAAAGTTTCATGGAAGAATCTCAACAACCAACCTCCTTGTGTCACCGTCATACACAAGAATGGATAGGAAAGAGCTCTGCCTTTCTGATGGTGTTTTTGTAGGCTGTCATCCCTCAGGATGTCCTCAAGTCACTTACACAAAGGATCCTCACACTGCTCCTCATGATGGAAGGATTATTGATCTGAATGAAACCACCTGGCATTTTGTTCTGGAAATTAAAATATTGGATGTTACACACTGAAACCTTACTGAAATAAAGATGCTTCAAATATTCAATATTCATACAATGCAAACAGGTATTGCTTTTATATAAAGCAGGAGTGGCTATATGCACATTGTTGTAATCTCAAAATGGTACCTTATTATCAAAAAGACATCAAGGCTTGAATTATTAAAAATACAGCTGGAAATAGCAGTTTCTGAGAAAAATAGATTGCTCTATGACAGCTACCCCACCACCAAGTAAAACCTAAGTAAAACCCCAAATGACAACAAAAAATTGAGTTTGTAGTGCTGTCTTTCATTTTAACACTCATATCTAAGTACCTAAAGGTGAAACTAGCAGTTTATATGCAAAACAGGAAAAGAATGGAGTTTGTTGGAGTTTTTTGGTTTTGTTGGGGATTTTTGCTGATTTGGGTTTTTTGTTTGGTTTTGATTGGTTTGTTATGTATGTTTGTTTGTTTGGGGGTTGTTTTGTTTTGTTTTTTAATTTAATGTTTCAAGGCTTAAATAATGAGGCATATTTTAAACTGTCTTTGTTCTTCTGCTAGAATCCAAAAGGAAAAATTCTGGTCTTTGAGAAGGTAGGAAGTGTTGCTTTAATCTGGGCTGTTCTTGTGTGAAGTGTATAATTCAGTTATAAAAACGCTCTGGGCTTCAGAACAATTCAAAGGTGAGAAATGAGGCAGAAGTTGTATTACACTGAAAATCTGCAATATAATAGATTTTCCTAGGAAAACCAATTCACACAGCTGTGGTTTTATAAGAATTGGACACACCTAGCAGATCAAACCCAGATGCCAAGAAAATGTTCCCAAGACTGAAATGATAAACATGTTGACATCATAGTAACTGATTTGTTTTTAAAATGCAAAGGCCTGTGCAGAAAGATTATGCTTTGATAAAAGCCCCACCATTTGAAATGTATAGCTATTTTCCATAGATTACTTCCCAGGACAACTGGAAAAACATGATCTACTAAAGATAGAATTGATCCTTGAAAGGCATTAAAAAGGCCTACAGGGAATGAGTTATAAGACAAGTGAATTTAGAAAAGGATGTAATGAGTTATAGCAGTAGAGGAATGTTGTTCCATCCCAAACAAAGACAGCATCCCCAGGTTACAAGATAGTCTGTGTGCTGGTTTTCACTGAGTTTATTTTCTTCACAATAGCTACCATGTGGCTGTGTTTGGATTTGCATTGAAAGCAATGTTGGTAACACAGGGATACTCTGGTTATTGCTGAACAACCCTTGGACCTTTTCTGCTCCTCGTCCCAGCAATAAGGATGCACTAGCAGTTGTGGGGGGACATAGCTGGGACAGCTGACCCCAGTGGGCCACAGGAATGTTTAATACTGTATGGCACATTTCTCAGCCTATGAAGCTGGGGGAAGGAGAAGGAAAGAAGGGATGCCTGAAGTGATGGCCTTTGTCTTTCCCAGTAACTGCTGTGTGTGATGGGACCCTACTGTCCTGCAGATGGCTGAGCACCTGCCTGCCCATGGGAGGCACTGAATGAGTTCCTTGTTTTGCTTGGCTTACGTGCATGGCTTTTGCTTTCCCTATTGTAGGGATTCCCCTATCCCTATTCCACTGTCTTTATCTCAACCCACAAGCTTTTCACTTTTACCCATCCAAATCTTCCCACCATCCCACCAGTGGGGAGTGAGCAAATGGCTGTTTGGGGATCAGGAAACAGCTGGGGTTAAACCAAAAAAAATCTGAAAAAATTCTGAATCTGAATTACCTTCAATAACTCTCTTTTACAGGCTCTCTCTCATATTCAGAACCAGATCTGACTTCAGATTTCACATATTACTTCTGACTAAATAAAACACAGTATATAATCATTCCAGTGTGAAATTTAGATCCACTGAGAGACAGAAATATTTTCTAATCAGGATCAGCTGTATGGTCTATAAAGGTAAGGAAGCCAATATACCCAGAAGTTTGTATACTTTTTATACAAAAATTAATAAGACATTAATTGTTTTGGGGAAAAAACTTATTTAGTGGAAACTTTCCATTCATGTCCTTCCACCTGCTAATAACTAGGTTCACACCAAGACACTGGCATGTGGAAGAGAACAGACTTAGATAAATCTTAGAACATGTTTTTGGAGAGGATGCTGAAATCCATTATCTGTTTATATGAAATTAGGACACTCTTCAGTCCCAAGGTGACCAACTACTCAAATTTCAAACACCATAATTTTTCATCACTGGCTTTTGCATAAACTTAAGGTGCATCAAATAAATCAAAATGAAAAACAAACCCAGCTGTAAGTGTACTTTAATTTTTAATGATTGAATTTTGAATTATTATTGAATTACCATAATTATTATATTATGATTAAAATGTCTGCACTATGATATCTAGAATAAATAAATGAGGGATAATGGTTGCAGTGTGTTATAACAATATATGCTGAAAGATCAATTAAGAGTCACTATATTTATAAAGTATAAATATTTTATGTGAAGAAACAGGAAGAGAGTGGCTCAAGGTCATTGGATGAGCCTTCCTATTGCATTAGTACAAAAGTGGCAATAGAGAAGATATGACATTTTAGCTAAACAAGTACTTTATGTGAGCATAGTTGAATAAACTGTTTTGTAAAGGGTACTTCAACTGGATAATGCTCTGGAAATAAAGAAGGGCAATAACTTCTTTACAATATACAGAGCCCTATTATTTACTCTGCTAGTGCTTCTTCTGTCCCTCTTTTTCCCAGAGGGTAGGGGGTGTGAAATAGATTCAGACACTGTTCACTTAAAGAAGAGGCTCTTAATTTAAAGAGATTATTAGGCACTAATTCAAAGTAAAGAATTACTATGACTGACAGACAACAGAAAAGAAACTAACTCAGAAGCCATTTCCTGAACAATACTTGAACTTACCATTGTTGGTCAAATAGCAATCTTGCAATGAGAACCAAAGTTGTTTTACACTGGAAAGTAACACAAAGAAAAGAAAGCTTGTCACCGGGATTACAAAATAAAATCAACTGATTTGATAGTATATTTATAAATTACTATACTTTATCTACATAAACAAAACTTATTCCAAACAACTTTTGTCAAAATATTTAATCCCCAGTGGTCTCAACTTATGCCTTTGAAGTAAAAAGGCAATTTGATATCTTCCTCTAATACTCAAACAGAGCCTCAGATTCACTGAGATATACTATGTTAGGGCCCTGGCCCGTTTCGAAAACAACAGAAACTTGCCCTCCTCACCTCACATCCACAAGCAGCCAGTCTGGACCTGTTCTCATACCCACACAATTACTGACTTCAATAACCAGATGGATGTAATTCAGAAGTCTGTCAATATGCTAATGTTTCATATACAGCATGACTCCAAATTAGTAATCTAGTCCACCCAGTCCCATTCTCTCAGTCTACATCCAGCTGCAAGTGGTTTGGAACTGCTGAACCATAGTGCAGTTTGGGAAGGGATCTTATAAGGTCATCTAGTCCAAGACTCCCTGCCATGGCCAAGGACATCTTGGATCAGACTGATGGTTGAGTTTACAGTTCCATCCAGACTGAAGTCCAGTGTTTCCAGGAATGGAGCATCCACCACCTCTCTGAGCAACCTGTTCCATTGTTTCACCAGTCCCATCATAAAATATTTCTTCCTTATGCTTAGTCTGAATCTAGCCTGTTTTAGTTTAAAACCANTTCCATCCAGACTGAAGTCCAGTGTTTCCAGGAATGGAGCATCCACCACCTCTCTGAGCAACCTGTTCCATTGTTTCACCAGTCCCATCATAAAATATTTCTTCCTTATGCTTAGTCTGAATCTAGCCTGTTTTAGTTTAAAACCATTACCCCTTGTCCTGTTGCAACAAGCCCTAATAAAAAGTCTGTCCCCATCTCTTTTATGAACCCCCTTTAAGTATTGAAAGGACTCAACAGGATCTCTCTGGTGCCTTCTCCAGACTGAACAACCTCAACTCTCTCTCAGGCATTCTTATGGGACAAGTGCCCAGCCCTTTCATCATTCCTCCTCTGGACCTGGTCTTCAGACCTGTGTCTCCTGTATTGAGGACACTCAATCAAAAAAATACTCCTGTACTCAGGATGCAATACTCCAGTCATTAATGAGCTGTGAGTCTCATTGCCACAGCAGAACAAAATGAAAAATTTGTTCAAAAAGTAATCAGATATTTTTATGCAAAAAATTGGTCAGAAGCTAGCATACACCCACCATTTGGTGATCTTCTGGCTCAGGAAGACACTAAACCACAGACTGTAGTAAATTTGGACAAATGCAAAAAGGGCAGCATTCCTCAGTGCCTGCTCCATGCCTTATTTTTTTCCTAAGCATTGGATGTTTCCTGCTTCCAGGCGTGGGACAGTTTGCCAAACATATTTTTTGGCTTTAGCTGGTACAGCTTTGCAGGTAAGCAAGGATGCAGAAGGGACCAGTAAAATCAAGGATACAAGCCTAGATTTCTAGCAACAGAAATGCAGGACAGAGCAGATGACAGGTAAACAGTGTTGGCACTTCAGGAAATACCAGGATTCACTTTTCTCACTGTTCACCTTCTTTTATTCATCTGTTTTCTAGACACTTAACGAGAAACAACATCTAAAATTTCTGAGCTCCATCCTCCAAATGATTTTTTTATTTTCACTTACAAAAATTTTTTTTTGACAACTTGATCATACTCTCTCTCAGGCCCAGGTAAATCAGGAGTAGAACTACTGATGTGGCTGAGCTAGAGCCACAAACTGATCATAACAGGTTCCAAAAGTTACTTTGACATTTTACAGCCTCAGTACTGAGGCTAATAGTGTGTTCCTATTAAAATATTCATTAACTGAAGAGGATAATTTGCAAACAGATATTTCAGACAAAATAAATAGAAAAAGATGCAAGCTTATGTTATCACTAAATTAAGGCCCTCAAAATCCTTGAACAATGCAAGTCAAAGCAACTGGGAAAACTAAATTTATTTTTCAGAGAAATGTTCTTTATATTTCCTTCAGCAGTCAGGGTCTAGGAGCTCCCACAGGGATGATCAGAACCCATCAGTTTTATTTTGCAGTGGCTCTTCAGCTTTGAGATTTGGTTTGTTTCAGTCTAAGTGGAAAGAAATGCTTTCTGAGCATGATCCAATGATGGGACTGCTTAATGACTTTCATTTGACTAAGGGGTTACCCTTTAATTTTACATCCTCTACAAATGAGCAGTGAGACAACCCTAGTTCAAAAAAAATCCTCTTATCAATATTGCAGCAGTTCTGAGAAACAGGGTGTTTCAGCAGAGCAGCGTATTTCCAAATATATGTATTCTGAAAGTGCCCAAGACAACATAGCTAAGTATTAATTCTTACACAAACCAACTGGAGAGCCTGCACCCACCATCAGACTAATTAGCTTTGTCAGTCATTCATTCCAAATAGCTCTAATGAGCATTATGAGAATGAGACCCCTTCTCCCCTTCCTGCCCACGGGCTTTGTTTGTCATATGAAATTAAATTCTTGTCATTTTGAATATGCTTAAGAAATACCTTATAAGTGCTATAAATAAACAGATAATATGACACAAACAAAAGGTGAGCCTGCCAAGTCCCAACAAGTCAAGAAGATGACATCGTTTGTACATGCTTGAAATTACAGAGCAATGTTTGCCACCTGAAGTGAACGTGCTATGCCAGTACAAACAAGAATCAGTACATCCACATTTCTGACGTGCTTCCTTCACAAAGTTCTACATCCTGCCACCATGGAAATTTACTTGGCATGTGGTTTGGTTGCTTGGCCAAACAGCTGAAAATTAACACCATAAAGAGGCTTAGATGGGTGGGTTCAAGATCTTTTCTAGGTGGAGCCATCCTTTGTAGCTCTGTGCAAATTACACCTTCACATATCTGATTGTGTAACATCAGGGACACTTGGTGCACAGCTCGGATGGTCACCATAAATGCTCCCTGCAAGCCCCATTTCAGAGCTCTTCAAGAACTGTAGCACTGTAGCACTTCAGTGTGTGTGCATCACTTCAGCAAAGTTGGACTTTGTCATCTTTCCTCTTTCCACAAAACCAAAGGTCTGCTTGAAAATCCACTTTACTGACCCATGCCCTGGAGAAAAGGATTCTCAGGGAAAAGAGCAATCAACCTTCTGTGAAAGTTTTCCATTATTTTTGGGTACCCTTGCAATGAAATCATGTTATTGGTGCCTCATGCTTTTATTGGCATGTCAAATACGCAGTTTCCCTCTTTCTCAAGGAAATGCTAAATATGGTGATACCTAGTGAGGAGTCACTGCAGTAAATGATTCCCTGTTTACTCCATGGTCACCTTCTGAAGAAAGGATAAGACTTGTGATTCAATTTACAATCTTTTTCTCTAGAGTCCTTATTGCTTACACTTTAACTGACTATGTTCTCTAAAGGAAAAAACTGCTTCTGATATAAATGGAATGAGAAAGTTTATTACATTAGCAGGAACAAGGGAGGGAGTTCACAAGATGAACTCATGTGACAGCATGAGCCCTTAGAACTGCAAAAAAGCTGGTGCAAAGAAAATACCACTCTGGTTTTCAAAGTGGTTGCTACTATTTTCTGTGACTTTTACAGAAAGTTCAAAGTAAATTAGACACATCACTTTGATATGATTCACGTCCAGGTAGAATTTTTGATGATACACATTGTCTTATGTCTTACAGTTATTTTCTTAAGTAATGTATTGCCAAATGCACAATCACAGTTTTTAAAGTGCTGGACCAGCAGGTGGCTTTTTCAACACAAAGATAATACATTTATTTAAAGGACAAATGTTTAATTTTGAAACTGTATTGCAGAAAACCCCTGTGCAAGCTCAAATCCATGTTTCCATTGAGTAGAGTAAACAGAGAGAATTTTGAATCAGAACAGGAATAAAAAAAGGCAAGGCCTGTGTCTGCCCTTGAGGAAAGAAGAGAAAATAAAGATGCTTTACCAGAAGGCTTCTCAGCACAGGTGGTGGACACAGCTCCCAAGATGAAGCTGAAGGTCAGCTCTGAGAGGAGGCATCCAGGAGGCCAGTGGTGTTCAGTCACTTCCCTGGCTTGCCAGAAGAGACATCCAGTGACACTGAGAAATAGAAATTCTGCTTTTGAAACACTCTCTTATTCTAAGGTGGTTTGCAATTGTGTCCTAACATTTTTCTCAGTCAAGAGAACATTGATTCCATTCATGTCAGGTCTTGACAAACTTGTGAACTCTAGGAATCTTTGGATCACAGATTATATTAGTTACTCAAAGCCTATGAAACTGTCCATGCCAGTAAGGAGCAGCGAGAGCCTCACCAGTAAGGATAAGGTCAGCTAAAGACTGGCACTACCAAGAGTCAAACTTCAGAAGGAGTGGGCACAAGTACATCTCCTCCATGGAGAGAATCGTGTAGCAACACTCCTGACAGTGGGTAATACCAAACCACCAAAGTCAGTAACTGCTAAACCTGCCACTCAGACACAGCATTTGCTCAGTGCTGGCTGACAAGGTGCAGCCTGGAGGTTTGCCAGGAACACAGGAAAGGTGGCTGTTGTCCCAGTGTGGGATGTTATTACACATAACTTGAAGACATGCAAGTACTTTGTGTTTATGCACACAGGGTGGCCATGGGATTCTTGAGTGGCCTATTTCTTTTGACACTCCTAATTAATACTTATAAAAAGTTCTGATGAGAAAAAGTCAAAACACACCTACTGGGCTAAATTCAGACACAATTTTTCTTTGACACTGGAGCCTTATTGGGCCTATTTGAAAAAGAAAAATAATTAGATTTGGGTATAAACATGCTTCTAAGATGACTAACCACAAGGGTCACATTGGGAAATCAGTTATATGTATAACAGGGCATCTGAAATACCACAAACACCTGTTCCTTGATGAAAGTATTTGTTTTATCCTTGAAAGATAAAACCAGAACCTTTTCACTTTAGCATTTATCTTCCTTTGGCTATGATTTTGCTAACACATAGTGCTTTCCTTACCAGTAAAGTAGACACAGGCTTCACCCCCCCCCCCCCCACCAAAAAAAAACAAACAAAAAAAACCCCAAAAAACATATATGGGGACTGTGACCCAGAACTTGTGATAAATAGTATTAACATCGAGGTTCTGAAGCTAGATACTAAACCCTGCACATCCTCCTGACCTGATAGGATTACTCTCTCCAGGGGTTGAAAAGTGTTTCAACCTCAATACTCACTGAATAATCAGCTGTTATGTTGGAGAGAGTTACACCAAAGTGACAGAAACAGTGTATAGCCACATCCTGACTTTGATTCACTCTTATTTGGTGATTTTTAACTGTCTGAAGCTCAGATTCTGATTTCAGGCAAACCCAGCCAACCTGCTGACATCCCTTTGTATTGCTACAGTTTTGAAACTGACCAAACCTTAAACTTCATTTGTTTGTCCGAATGAGCAGTATCAGAAGGCTCTGCTTTAGGGGAAAAAAAAGAATTGCAAATGAATCAGTTGAGAAAGTAGCACTCAGGGATAAAGACAGTATTCTTTTTAGTCCGAAAAGTATTTGGACAGCATAGGCCAAATAGATGTAAATTAATTCCTTTATCTAATTCTGAGTCTTTAAAATGCCTATTGCTTGTCTCAGCTGTGGTCCTAGTATAAAGAAAAACTATCAGAGTCTGTAGGAAGGTTTCTTGAATCTGGTGAAAGCCAGAATAGCTCATTCTATACAGCACAGTTGTCCTTGCTGTTGGAGAAGACAGGACTCACAGGGGAGCAAAGAAGAGGATCTAGTGTCACTTCCCAACACAGGAATGAAAAGAATATCATTGTCACTCACATGTCTTTGAAATTTTACTTCTCGTTGCACTAAAAATACAACTCAAAGCTCTTTGGGACAAATATTTGTTTCCTCAAGAATTTTTTCTCACTGAGAAGCCTTAATCAGATTGTTTCCTTTATAGAATTAGTAACTCAAATTCAACAGCTGATCTTGTCTCAGCCAGTTTGGTCTTCTGTTCTCCACATCTCCATCAAGAGCTTTGTCCTTACTATCACTGCTTATGCATCTCAGCTTATCCCAGAAAGTGTTACTGAGTCTATGCAATATTGTTACATGGGATAAATGCCACTGTTGGACAGAAGTCTGCCTAAATTCATAAATTCATAGAAGTCAGCATTGAATTCACTGGTAGAAATCTCTGTAAATTAAGCACTAGACTTCTCTACTTGCATTTGGTTGTGGTCAGGCCTAAGATTGTAACATCTATAGCCACATAGACAAGTTGTGGAATCCAGGCTTGAGAACAGCCCACTATGCACTGGAAATCTTAATTTAATGCCACAGTTTGAAATTGTTGACATGGTTTTGCAGAATTTAAAGGACTCAGGAATCAGCAAGTTTATTTCTATGTGATTTTTCTGGAAGGCAGGCAGAGAACATTTCTGTTTGGAGAGAGGGACTGAAAGCCAAATGATTCTTTCACAGCTGCTTTGCTGAACCTCTGGTAATCCCTTCAAGGACAAAACCAGACAATATCACAGGTAATGTCATTGGATCATCCAACGATGAAGGAATTGACACTACCTTTCACTGAACTACACTCAAGTGCAAACCCAGAATATGGGACTATCTCTGTGAGTGGATGAGCTCAGGTGAAGAAATGGCTGAGAAAAAAAAAATCTAGCTAATGGAGTGAAGCAACTGAAGGACTTATGTGTTCTCCTCTGTTGGAACCCTGGGCACTGAGAATTTTAGGCTTTCCGTGCTGACAGGCACTGACCTCCAAGAAAACACTGCATTTGACCTGAGGCCATGGAGAAGGCTTCCAAAATTGACTGATAGCACTGGGATTATGCATGTGTAGTTTGAATAGAAGTGTGTGATATCACATCGTGGAAAACTTAGAGTTTAAGGTTTTAGAATACAGTAATATATACAAAGCAAGATGGAGGTTTTAGTGCATAGGCTAAGTCCTTCTTTTTCACCTTCTTCTTCATGAGTTTGGGTGGTATTTTGTAATTGAATAGAAAAGTCCACATTGTGGGCCACAGGTGGCTGAATATTGGGTTAAAAGTAAAAAAAAAAAATAGGTGTCATTTCTTAATTGGAGAGTTTATCTTTAAAACGCCTTTTAGAGAGAGAANCTTCTCTGGGCAACTTGTCCCATTCTTTTACCACCATCAACAAAAAAAAATTCCTTTCTTGCACCTAGTCTGAATCTACTCCCTTTAGTTTAAAACCCTTATCCTATGACTACAGGAAAAACAAACCCAGATCTCTGTCTCCCCTCATAGAAGAGGTGTTCAAACCCTTTCATCATTTTTGCAGCCCTCCTCTGGACCTGTTTAAACAGGTCCATGTGTTTCTGTANAACCTTGGCAAAAAGAAGATAAAACACAGCGCTCCTCCAGGCTCCACCACTGTAAGAGCAGGTGAAAAAAAATGTGTCTCTTTTATTACAAGTGTAACTACACTGGGGATTTGGGACTGGAACATCTCAACATAGTCTTTTTAAACCCTCACACCTGAGCAACTTTGATGTACACATGTATATAGGAAATATTTTCCAATCATCGAAACTGCTCACTTTTGTCTATCAGTATCCATAAGGATCTCTGTGCAGGATCCAGTAAGAGCACACCTNTTAAACGTAATAAGGCTTTTAGAAAGCTGTGGAAGCAGGCCCCAGGAACAGAAAGAGCAGAAGAATTTAGAATTAGCTGCAACTGCAAAGCTTGGAAATAGGAAGAGTTACAATAGTACAGCAAGCAAGGACATAAAACAATAGTCTGAGTCTTAGGTTTGGCTATGATAGGCCTTAGAGCTGCAGAAAAACATGCTTAGCAAGATAGTAAAAAGTTTTCAGCTTAATAGAGGAATATTGTTTATTGTTATTAGAAAACATACAAGCAAGCATTGTTTGAAGCAGGTGTACGTGTGCTTTCAGTGATTGGCTAGAACAATTGTCTGTAAGCTTTAGCAACATGCTATTGGCTGGAAAACTTTTAAAATGCCCTGTAACAAGGAGCTCTTTGGCTGCTGCTGGCAAGACATGACCATCCTTCAATTGTGTAAAACCCTGTTATGAGACTGATGCCTCAATAAACGTTGGAGAAATGTCTGGCAGTAGTCCTGTCCTGTTCGTGCCTGAAGCCCCAACACTCTCCAAGTGGACACACCAGTGCAGGGTACAGGGGCAAACCACCTCCCTTGCCCTGCTGGCCTCAGGTTTCAGATGTAGCCCAGGGTGCAGTTGATTTCTAGGCTGCAAGGGCACATTGCTGGGTCATGCCTATCATTTCATTCACCAGTACTTCCCAGTATTTCTCTGCAGGGCTATTTCTGTGGCCTTCATCCCCCAGCCTGTGTTGATACTGGAGTCATTTCAACCCAGGCAGAGTTGGCATTCAGCCTGGCTGAACTGAACCCCATTAGATCCCTGTAAGTCCCCTCCTTGAGCTCATCCAGGGCCCTCTGGATAATTCCTGTTCCTCAGGGATGTCAGCCCTATCACAGCTTGGTGTCTATCTGCAAACTTGCTGAGAGTGCACTTAATCCTACTGTCTGCCTCACTGGTGAAGACATTATAGACCAGCACAAACCCCTGAGGGACACCACTCATCATTGATCTGGGTATTGAGCCACTGATCACCACTAAATTAACCACCCCTGATTTTATGTATCAATTAACTAACAAAATAATTAAGATTTTTGTAGATGGTATTTACTCATCCCTTGCAGTCAGCTCTCTTGTTTATATAGTTCTAGCTGATTAGGTGATAAATGTGTCTGCACACCATTGGTGAGTCAGCATCTTTTGCTGGATGGGCCATTGATGAGCAGGGGTTTTGCCACTGACTTCCACAGGAGTGGGTCTGAATCTTTCCAGCAGTCTATTTTGTTGCTGAGGCTTCCCATTCTGTGGCAGCTCACACGCTGTTCAAAGAATGAAATTGTCACAAGATGAGGCAGCTTCAGACAGTGAGAAGAACTGGAAGTCTCTTCCCCCTGCTGTCGGGGAAATGTCTGGATGTAGAAATCCAAAAGCACATTGAACCACAAGAAAGTGCAAGGATAACAAGCCACTAGGAAAGCAGGAAATATTTCAGTTAAAAGTAATCTCAAATGCCACCAGAGCAAATTTCAAAATCAATATCTTCAATCATCAAAACTCATCTTTACTGCACATTTTGTCTCTTTGATTAGATTACTGACAATTCAGAAGCATGGCTTTGATTTATAATTCAATCCTCTTGTCGTCAACAGCAGGTCTGAAAATACATTTGCAAAAGGAAAGAGTCGATCAGATGCAGAGGGCAAGCTGCCAAAAGGCAGCCAGCTATTAATTCTGAGCAGAATTTGGTCTGATTTGATATTAAATAGCTGACTCACTAGTTTCCTAGGATGCAAAGAAGATAGAAACTAATCATAGCTGAATCAGAGAATTATGAAAGTATTTTTAGAAAGAATTAGTACCCTAATTGTCTTCCATGGTATTTATCAAAGCTTCACCCATCTTGGGGGAACTGCTATCTCATTTATCATGCAATTTAAAAAGCCCTCTTAGCACTGACTTGAAGATGATTAGGTATAGTCATAACATCATCTTACTAGACATGAGGTATTCACAGGCATGCATTTCCCTAAGGCAGGAAATTTTAGGGCATCTACTCTAAGCAACACAAAACACAACAGGTTCAGGAACTGGCAGCAGTCTCTACCTGGAAAGCACACGGGATAAAGTCTATGGATGTTGCACCCTGTTTTCATCCAGAAAAAACACAAGGTTAGACTCCAGCAGATATTAGGAACTGAAACATTTTAAACACTCTCCTGAAATCACAGATTACTAGATTATTTGGGGCCTTTTCTCTGCAGATTCACCTTGGTGTGTATCACACTGGATTCCAGCCCATAGGCTTTTTCAGCTGGGCTGTCTTCATAAGTGTGGGTGGATTTAGTACCAGGTGCAGTGGCACAATTGATAGCTTCACTTTGAATTTTACCATGGACTTGTAACTTTCATCTTAGAACTGGGCATTTCTCAGGAAGATTGATTGCCACAACCTGAACAAAAGCACTTGGCTAATTGTTATGTAGAGCCCTGCTGAGTTTCAATTTTCCTATTTGTCTTAAATTTAATTCCTTTTTTGTAAGAGTGTCAAATTCAATCAGATTAGTCTTTTCCAGTATAAACTTGTCAGAAACCAAAAAGTAGCTCCATTTCCACCTAGGCTTTCGTCAGTACAATGGAAAAGTATATTTCGAGTGATGTATTTATACAAGTAAATTACATTCCAACCTCAGCCCTTTCAGTTTAAAGTGTCACATTTAATCCCTGAACAAATTAGAAAGCCAATGTTTGTATTGTTTCCCTAAGTCAAATGCAGATTTTATTGCCACCCATGAGTGGAGATAATATATTCAGCCTTTCCTCCACCCTAAGCAATGTAATTTAATAATAAGTACTAAATGACAGCATTCTTCTTGGAAAATATATTTAGGTTTTTAATTGAGCATATTCCCCTGTGACTTGAAAAATCTAGACTTCTTCTTCTAAAGAAAATTTAGAGATAAGCCCAGAAGCAACCAGAGGCACAATATGTTCTCATCATAATAAACCAGAGAGAAAAAGAAAATAGTGTTGGAAAAGATCAATAAAGATTTAAAATATATTAATCCCATTCTTGAGAGCTCTGCCTGAGCACAGACTACAAGGACAGTGGAAACAAGACAAAAACTGGTAAGCATTTACCTCATAACTGGTGTCTTTTCTCTTCCCAGTTTCTGGGAAGTGACATTTCTCTTGTCACTCTTTAATTCCATCTCTCATGCTTTTTTTTTACTCTCTCTTCCCCTGTCATCCCTGTCCTCATGCCTTCCTGCATAATGCTCTCTTCAGCTCTCTTGCCATCTGAGTAATTTTTTTGTCCTCTCCAGAACCAGAGCCTTGCATTTTTGCTGCACCACCCTCTTCCTTTTCCTCCTTCCCTCAAATATCTCCAGCCACAACTCAACTACAGACTTTTCTCTCCTACCAGTGCTTTCCCCTGCATCTTCCCATACTTTTCTACTCCAGCTATTTTCCCTCACTGCTTGTCAGTCAGCTTCCATTTTTTTCTCTCTTATTTTGACCTTGTTTCTCCTATTGTCTTCTTTTCTTTCCACAGGTACCCCAGATTCTCCTTTTCTCTCATCTCTATAAGACTCATCCTTTTCCTGCTTCTTTCAGGTCTCTGTTTCCCAGGATTCACAATCTTCTCAATTTCAAATATCCTTTCTGTACCTCCTTCCATTTCTCCACCTTCTCTATTTCTTTCCAAATTCTTTTCTTCTCCTCCTTGCTCTCTCTCTCTCACCTCACTCTGTTCAGGTTCTGTTTCAGCACTGATGTTGTAATGCTTCTACAGCCACCCTGGCAGACTACAGAGGGGAAAAGGCAGCATGTCAGTCCATGGCAAGGAGCCCAGAGTAACTCTTCACCTCCAAACTTGCCATCTGAACAAGAAAGTTAGTTGAAGGTGCCTTGAGAGCTCCTCCACATCCTTAGACACCACAGAGAGACCCAGATCCCCAGGCTCCTGCTGTGTGCACAACACTTTGGACTGTGGCTTATTTGAATAATCTGTGTAGCTCCTGGGACCATGTGCTCAGATGGCTTGCTCAGCTTCTTTTTCTGGGTTTGTTTCTGGTTTTTTGTGGGTTTTTTTTGTTGTTTGGGTTTTTTGTTTTGTTTTGTTGTTTTTTGTTTTTTTTTTTTTCTTTTTTCCCCTGATCAGAAACTGAGGATTTACAGAGAATCAAAGAACATTGCAAGGGACTTTACAAACCAGGGCCAGCCTTGATGTTGTATCAGGCTGCTTGATGACTCATCTGCATGCTCCTATTTCACAGTAATCCTGCTTCATGAGCACTGTACTATGCAGATAAGCTCTCTGCCTTACTACATCCCTACTTGTAGTGCTTTCATTCCTTTCTGGAGTGTTTGTCCCTCTGTTAGTCAGAGACAGGCCTGACCATACTACAGAGAAACAGGCTTTCTTCCCACATCTCAGCTCTGACAAGGCTTGGAGGGTACAGGAAAGCTGAGCTCTGCCCAGTGCCAGCCCACAGGAGACCCAGAGCTCACTGTCCTCCTAACACTGCTCCTGAACTGCACGATGAATATTTCACAGGACAGCAGAGTTGTTCTCTACCATCCTACTATTCCCACTGCTCAGCTGTACTGGTGTGAAACAAGTGGTTCTTGCTTATCCTCCTACATCTCTTGTAGCTACTACCCCAGCTGAAGCTTTGCTGCTACTAGGGTAACCAAAGTTCAAAACAGATGGTCTTCAAGCCTGTCTCCACTTCTTCTTTTATGGGACCAAGGAGTCAGAATGAAGAGGATAATCATTTATATATCCACGGTCACAGATGGTCCTGCCTAATTATTAGTGAAGCCAGAAGGAATCTAATCTTTATTGAAAAGAGGAATCTCTAGCATACATTTTATATAATTCTTTTCAGTTTAGCTCTTTTAATTATTTTCTTGCAGCTGCTGCTGTGTGATGGTGTTTGTGGAAGATGAGGGTCTGTGGATGCAGGGGGCTAAATCAGTTAGCCTTTGATCACATCCTGGATGGTGAGAGCGATTTTCATGCATGATCAACTCTTCCTGGCTAGCCAAGGAGCAATATTCTAACAGTTAAAAAAGCATCTTCTTGTCTTTCTTCCTAGCTATAGGGTAAAGGGCAAGAAATAGTCAAGTGTCAATGAGGAAAAAGGCAAGGGATTAAAAACAATCATTTGTTTTTTGTGGGATGAATGACTCCTCTCCTGATGCTTCCCATGCATGGTAGCCTTCCCCTGGGCTTTAAAGCTAAAAGCTGAAAATTGAGTTAAAAAAATCTCAGTGCAGAAAGGTATCTGATTCTGAATTCTCCCTCACCAGCTGACTTTGCCAGCCAAGGGGAAAGGAAAAGGAGACACTGATCGACTGATACCTGTCTCCTTATCCAGGAATACTGTATAATTATCATGATCCAGACTGTAACATCTCTAAAATTTGAAGCTGCTCCTTTCTGAGGCTCAGTTTTGATTTGGACTGCACCCCTGAAGTAAGGAGCCACCCATACAAACGTGGAGCTGGAATGATGCTAAACTTCCCCTGAGCAGAGGGGTCTACAGAATTTCAGCCTAAGGCACAGCAGCACAGATTCAGCTCCAGAGATAAAATTAGGGCAAGAAGCGAACTGTATCTGTTAGAAACATCAATTATTATAACATCAATTTTGTCCACTCCTCCCAAGGACCTGCTCTTCAACACCTTATTACCACCTACAGAACAAAGCAGACACTATGTGAGTCAGCAGTGGACTCTTAATGAAAAATATAGGGTTTTTTGGTTTTGCTGTTCTAGCAGTTCTGAATACTTTTCAATGGCAGAAAATCATAGCAAAGGACATTTGATTCTGCACTAACCTTTTCATGAAAAGAGATACTTAATTAAAGCCAATGATTTTGTTAAAGCTGCTAAAGAGGTGTGCAGGTGGCCCTCCCCTGCTGATCCTTTAACATGAAATCACTGCCTGCTGTTTGACTCCTTTCCAAGTCCACAATGAGTGCCTTCAGCATGTGCACAAAGCTCAATCTTTGCCACTTGAACAGAGCAGCTATGGTAAACTACATTTGGGGAGGGAAGGATGGTATCACAAAATATGCTGAGAGGCCAAGAGAAAGCTGTTGCTTCATTGTACAACAGAGTGCTATGGGTATCAACTCTTTCCTCAGCTGCCATGCTCTACAGAGGAGGACAGTGGTAGTGGATCTGAGGATCCATACATTGCAAGAAGGTATCAATAAGGCATGATCTATTTGGTATCTTGCCAAGAAATAACAGGATTGCTACCAGAATTTTTCATTCTCAGCAGATCTGACAAAAATGCAGGTGGGGCAGGTCTACCTTTCAAAATGTATGAATGGCCCAAAAAGGTTACTGTGGACTTAGATCTAAGAAATGCAAAATGCTACATGTGGAAGTGAACTCTGTGTGTTGGTACAGTCTGGAAACTCTGCAGAAAAGGATCTTGGGGTCCTAGTAGGAAAGAAGTCAATTTGAATCAGCAGTAAGCTCTTGTAGCAATGCAAGAGTATCAAAAGTAGGTCAAAGGAAATGATGATTCACTTCTACTTGGCACTTGTGAGGCTGCATCTGGAGTAGTCTCCAGTTCTGGGAGTGATTCCAGAGGGAGGTCAGTAAGATGGTGAGGAGCTGCAGCCTATGACCTTTGAGAGGATAAGGGAAATGGGGAGAAAATAGAAAAATTCTAATAACACTCTTCAGCCATCTAGTCAGGGCTATAGAGAGTTGTAGAGAACACAAATCTTGCATCATCTGAGAGATGCACAGTCAAAGGACAATGGATAGTGACCACAGTTTGCAGGAAACAAGGTTCCAACTGATCATAAGGGAAATTCTTCCCTGTGACAGTGATTAAGAGCTGTGACAGGCTATCCAGAGACATGACAAGATCCCCATTCTCCATCCCTGGACCTTTTCAAAATTTGACAAGAAGACCCTGAGCAACTCCATATGACATTGCAGACTGCTGTGACTTCAGCAGGGAGACATCCCTTCCCACCCAGTGTATTCTATGACATGTATGAAATGGCAGCACCTGCAGAGCTACTGCAGAGCAGGTTTAGGGTATGGGGCTGTTAGGTACTATTAAAAGCTGAAAGAAGATGGATGTTGTTAGTTTGGTAAAAAGGGATAAACTTGCAATGGTATCCAAGGCATCAACTGTCCTCTCTAGGATCTTCTTTAAAATGGCTGACATATCATATTTATAAATGCAGGTTTGCAATGGCTTCATAAGAGGATTACTCATAAAGCACTGCATTTTATAGCTTCCTCCTCACCAAGCCTTTCCTCATGGGTAAGACCTTTTTTAAAAGTTCCTGATATGATTTGGGGAGAATTTCAGGTTTTGTTTACAGCAAAATATTGTGGAAAAACACTCTGGTAAATGTTATCATGAGAGAAAACTGGTTTTCTAGAAGCCAGGTAAAGACCTAGAATATTTTAACACCAGAAGGAATGTCAAGATTTTCATGTGAGTCCCATGATTTTTCAAAGCCTGACTTGTGGTTGTGTGATACCTATGATCAGCAATACTGTACAGAGAATACAGTTGAAAAAAAAAATTATTTTGGAAATGTGTTGCTAGAGTTCTTCCATCTCAAAAGCATGACAAAACAAACTCCCCAAGCTGTAAGCACCGAAGTCTAATGCAAGGTCCAGAAGGGAATCAATAAATGCAGGCTCACCTCCAATATTTTGGAGCCCTGTGTTTGCATCAAAATTGCTGATGTGACTCAGAAATGTCACTTGAGATTTAATGAGGCTGGAAATAGATCAAGAATCATTGTCCTCTGCTTGTAAGAGCAAGGGCCCATCAGGCAGTGCTCACTTGAGCTGTGCATTCAGAAGATGCTGACCTGGGGTAATTTTGTTCCTAGCACACAGTGCTTCAGCAGGTAGGTGAGCAGGGTGAGATGAGAGCATGTAATAAAAACACTGGAGAAAATGAGCTGATGAAACACTTCCAGTTTCACTCTCTGGAGATGGAAGTGGAACTATCTCTCATTGCTCTATTGCCCTGTGATATTACAAAAACTGGAAGAACTTCCTGAGCAGTCTTGGTACTAGTACAGTATTTAAACTCATTTAATTACTGTGATGAATTACATGCCTGCCACTGATCTCCTTATCTGCCCCAAAGTACTTACCAGATGTTCATTTTGCCTTCTCAAAATACCAAGTTTGAAGTGAATTTCTGTTTACCTATGTTAATAAAAATCAAAGGAATCAAAATGAGCTGTACATGACTAATTGACCAGTTCGTTTTACTGTCATCCATGGCAATGCTGATAAAGGTTTTCTGACAGAATGAAAATCAAGCTGCTATCAGCAAAAAAGCAAAAGAAGCAGGCAAGCTGCAGTTATTACCTAGAAAAGATGGAAGCTGCTTGGGAAAAAGGAGCTGCCTTTTGAACAAAATGTTAGGGCGGGGAGGGGGATGGGATTTAATGAGATGAAAGGACAAGAGACCTCAGGTATAATTAAGTCCCAGAAGATCTCACTGATCTTCAGCAGAACCCCCACTTAGCAGTCCTTCTACCTTCACTGGAATGAAAGCTTAATTTGGGGTCTAAGTGGAGAGGAAAGACCTGCAATATCAAGCATAGAAATCAGTGAACTGTGTGAAGAAAAAGGTCACACTCCCACTTGCAGCACAGAAGGTGGAGAAGGAAAAGGTGAAGATATAAGACAGCTCAACACTTACTCTCAGTGTTGGGAATGGGAGTGGTGGATATCACCCCATAGATTTGTCACTACCTCTCTCACCATAAAGGAATTTCCATTCCCATTGAAGAGGGCAATGTAGAGGTTTTTCTGTGCTTGTGGCCATAGTTGCTGTTTTTTACAGTCCGAAGAACTGTTGCAGAACTTTTTAACCTGGTTTAATGCAGGTATCTAGCAGACAGGTGAAACACACATTTCCATACACAGCAGACTTAAATATTTCAAGACATCTTAGCTCAGTGCATTCTCCTGGTGGTGCTGGGCATTTTATCCTCCCTGCTACACCCACAAATAGCTATCATCAGACATCCAGTTTCTATATGGAAAGAGAATTACAGTTTTCCATGCAGAAACTTTCCCCAGTAACAACTAGCAACCTAAATCAGTGCAAGTCACGAGTAGCAGGTAGGACCAAGAACACCAGACACTATGAAAGTACTGCCCACTGTCAACTGCATGCAGATTGCCTGAACCCCAGGCTTTCCCTAGAAATGAGGAGCTCTCTCCCTGTGGGAACGCTGTACTGAGAACAGTGGAAACTCCACAAATATATCTGCAGCAGAATTTGTCTCTGTTGGGTGACACTGCCATTCTAGTGAAGCCACGTTTGCTCTTCCTGTGCCATTCCCCATCAGCCACCCCTCAGCTCTCATCCCAACTTGCATCAGCTGCAGACACTTTGGACACTGTTCTACTACCTGATATTTTCCCAGCAGCATGCCTGGGTGCACCATATATATATATATATAAAATATATATAGTATTCTCATTATCACAGTGCTTGAAAGCTAAAAACATTTTCATTCGTCTTCAGAAAAAACAGAATATCGACAGAAAGACAAACCTATGTAAAACAGGTAAGCACACATGCCCTCCCCAGCACCTGGCACAATAGGCAGGTAGCTCTTAAGAAAAGGCATTGGCTTGATCCACATGGTGCACCTAGATATCATCTGCATGGAGCAACTTCATGGATTAGCTCACACAAAGGTGAGTGGCCAACACTCACACTTTCCATTCATGCAGAAGGTGGCCTTGAAATCAAATAAACTATAGTCTTACTGCTTGTTTTGCTGGCAAAGCAGTAAGTATGGTTCATCCTGCAAAACGTGTGTGCAGAGTGCAGAAAGAGTAGCTTGCCATTCAGCTTTACAAATACTCTGTAATCTTCTTGAAACAGAATGGGTTCCTAAAGTGTCTTGTCTTTACAGTTTCCAAGTACTTTGTCAGGCCCAGTGGAAAGTGATTAAAAAAGGGGAAATCTTGCCTCCATGTAAAAGGATTTCTCTGAGCTGAAATTCACAGCCTCAGTAGACAATAGTTTGCAGGACACTTGCAGCTATCTACTTTGGTTGGATTTTCATCTATTTACACTTGTACCCCACCTTCACTAGAAGTCCTTTCCCTTCACACTTGCTTCAAAGATTTCAGCATGGCAATTGGTCACAACTGAGGTTGCCTGGTCAGCACTGAACTTGAGTAGGCATTCTGCTTCCCTCTGCCAGATCATATGGACCCTCCATGCAACAGACCTGCTACTACAGTTGATTTAAATGCCAAATCAAATTTGCACATGAGATGTCCAAATTACGACCTTTTCCTGCCCATCCCTCACAAAATATAGTGGATGCTGTAGCGTAGGTCCCACCCAAGCAAGTTTGGCATCTCACATAATTCCAGAGAAAAGAGTTGAAATAACTTCTATCTCCTCACCAATGACACCAGCTCAGGCATGGATAGTTCCCTCCTGATCTGTCTACTGTCTGATCAAACCAAGCTTTACCCTAGGACTGCAACAGAGCAAGCCTACACCTTTTTAGTTGCAGTTAATCAGAGTTCATCAGACAGCCCCTCTGAGAAACAATGAAAACCCATCTGAACTGCTTTAAGAATTAAGTCATTATTTTCCATCGTCTTGAGCAATAAACTTGGAATCAGACCCAATGAAAGCACTAATACTGCTACAAGTTTCACCCACTAAAAAGCCCCCACAAATTTCAGAGCTCTTGATACATGATTGTGATGGATTTTAACTTCTAGGGTGTAGATAAGGCCTTCATAATCACTTCACTGTAGACAATGTAATGTTTTTTTCAAGTGTTATTTCAACACTTACATCATTACTTAGATTCATTCATCCAATGACAAAAATGTAAAAACTGAAAGATCAGCATCCATTCTCAAATCTTTGTACAATGATTGTTTCAGAAGCTTACCAAAAAAAACCACAAAAAACAAACAAATAAAAAAACCAAACCAAACCAAACCAAAACAAACAAAAAACAAACAAACAAACAAAAAAACCACAACTAAAACCACAAACAAATTCCAGCTACTACTTTGACTTCCCTGCAAAATTCTTATTACAAATTTCACTGCACAAAATATGGTTTCAGTCTCATGATTTTTTTTGTGAGCCACAGATCAGTAACAAAAGCCACAGATCACTAACAAAAATAGTCTCAAAACTCCAAACATACTTGTCCATCAGAAACATATCTTCATTTTCTTACAACAGCTGTAGGAAAACTGTAACTTTCCAGTGAAATACACAGCATGTGCCAGTAGGTTTCCACAAACTTACAGAATGAATTAATTTGGGTGCACAAAGAATTTAGCCAACAGCAACAAACCATATGGCTAAGTCTCAAAAGTATCTATTTAACTAAATAAAGGAAGTTTAAAAGATGTTTGTTTGACAGTTCTGTATAACTAGTCTTCTGTTGAATGTGGCTAAAGTGCAAATTAGAGTTTAAGTTGTAATTAAAACAATCATTTTCATTAGCATGCATCCAACCTGACTGTGTTACCACAAGCTTGCTTTAATGGTTTTTATAATCTCTGCTCACTTTCTGCACTGTTTGGACAACCAAGATCTAGTTCACAAGAATATTTTCAGAAAGGTTTCTGAGTTAGCTCAGGTTATAAATGTTCGCAGAGTCACTTCTGTTGCATAGCACTGGTTTCAGAGGCAGACAAAAACCCAAATTCATTGTCAAAAGTGGTACCATGTTTCAGTTCCCATCATCCCACACCGACAGTGAACAACTAGTAGTGCACCAAACAGTCCTGGCCAATTGCCTATGGAGAGCAAAAATGAACCTGTAACAAATACTCAATGTGTATTCTGCAATATTAAATGTTTTTAGACTTCTTGATAGTTGTTATACAAGCAGAAAAATGGGAAAAATTCAAATGAAAGGGAGTAAAAACTTTTTTAGGGCACCATGGGTGGACTAAAGCATGTGGGTGGTCCAGTACAGAAGCAGAGGTTGGTACGACAGATCTTAGTTACATCCTATTATGTGCCCATGCCCAGACTGTTTGCTGGAAATACTGCCTTCATTATCTATCCATTCAGTCTGTAGAAATTCAAGCCAGAGTTTCATTTACTTTTGATTTTTTCTACAGTGAAATTTGATATTCTGGGATGCTAAATTGCTTCTGCAGTGTTGAATATCCCAAAGCCCTCCAAGCCTCAAATGGCAGCAAACTGCTGTCTTACTCCACTCCCAAGAGGATCTTACAGTGGGGAAAACTGACTTAAATGACAAGGTAAAACTTTGCTGGGGGCAGGAACAAAAGCCTCTGCACCAAAGTATTAATCTTAGCTGGAAACTAAAGGCAGAAGCACAGTCAAAAGAGCTACTGTCCTCAGAGAGGAAGACAAATATTCCCTACCTTGCTTCAATTAGCACAGCCAGCACATTCATGGGCCCTTTGGGATCTTTTTCCCTGTGTCTTTTCTCAAAGCACTTACAAGCAAGTGTTAGATCAGTCCACAGAGAAAAAGAAGCACATACAAGTGTTATTTCATTCCTCAGCAGAAAGGAGGACATTAGGACACTACAACTCTGCTGATGGACAGTTGTTGCCTACTGAGTCTCCCCATTACCCTGAGCAAGCGAGTAGAGTTAACACAGGGTGTAAGACCAGGCCTGTGGCACCAGAGCTACTGCCTGTGCTGAGGAACTTCCCAGATGAAGAATCCTGACCTCTGGCAGGGAGGAGGGAGCTGGAAGGCAAGCTGGAGTGAGAGGAGTAGATTTTGCATCACAAATATATTTCCTTGCATTTTTCCCAACATAAAAATGGTTCTCACAGAAATCACTGATGTCAAAGCTGGTCAAAGCCAAGCAAATGTACACCTTGTGAAGTGCTAGGAAAGAATGTAGACTGCTGTTTGCAAGCATTTAGCCACACAACATGGTCAGCTATATCATTCCCACTATTTAAGTAATGGAAGAAAACGACTGGCTAAACTTTGTCTTCAATTACCAGTGTCATGCCAAGACAAATGGTCTAGTGTTGTCTGTCCCTGCAGATGGTGAATCTTCATACTTCCTAGGGTGTAATTCTCCATTTTCAAACACATGTCTGACCACTAACCAGTAACAAGTAATGCATTGCTTAAAAGGATGCTGGACCAAACAACAAATGGAAGAGGTAATGCCTTGAGAAATTTTTGTCTGGAAAAGGGAGCTAGCAAAAAATCTCAGGCTACATCATGAAAAGAGAAACGTGGAGGAAACTGTGTGAACTAACATTTTTAGTAATAAATTTCATAGATAGACAACCCAAAAATTTGCTCCGGTCATGGTTTGACACTGGCTTAATGCCAGGCACCCATGAAAGCTGCTTGCTCACCCTTCCCTGACACAGCTGGGAGAGGAGAGAGTGTTGCCCTCAGTTTTCTAGCTCGTGAATGTTTGGACATTGCAGTCCTGTTTTCTCATGCAGCTCAACATAAACAATGTATATTTTTAGATTGTTTTTCATATTTCTCCTTTGGGAGGAGAATGTGATTGATGGTGGTATTCACCATCCAGGCTGAAGAGGTGGTGACCTAAATAACCAATCTCTTGCCTTTGTACAAACTGTATATATGCACTTGGATTGTTGATAGAAAATAGGGAATGTAAAAGAAGAATTTAGAATAAAGTATCATTAGCTTTCCCTTCACCTGCTGCTGCCTGCCTCGTTCCTTCTGCGGGTCTGATCCTCCTACATATGGACCCGAGTGTGGTATCCTGCCACAAGAGAGAAAAAAATTAATGAAGAGTTTATGAGTTGAGATAATGACTAGGAGAAAACTATCCAAGGGCAAAACATGTTAACAAAACTTAAAGGTACAAAGACAATTTATTACTAACAAAATCAGAGGAGGATTATGAGAAGTAAAATAAGCCTTTAACACACCTTTTGTTCCCCCAGTACCGCCCTCCTTCCCACCAACAGCACAGGGAGACAGATGTGGGGGTTTTGGTCAGTTCCTCACCCGAGGTTTTCCTCCCCTGCTCAGGGAGAGGAATCCTTCCCCTGTGAGACCATGGGGTCCCTCCCACAGGAGACAGTACTCTGTGAACTTCCTTAGTGTGGTTCCAATCTCACCAGCAGAGTCCTCCCNCACCCTGGTCTCACCATGGCCTGCAGAGGAATCTTGGCTCCAGGGCCTGGAGCAGCTCCTGCCCCTCCTTCTCCCCCGACCTTGGTGTCTCCATGTTGTTTCCCTCACATGTTCTCACCGCCACTTCTCTAGCTGGAATTAAAACTGTGTGCACTTTGTTTTGATTTTCTTCTTAAATCTGCTATCAGAGAAGTGTTACAAACATCTCCAATTGGCCCAAGCTTGGCCAGCAGCACGTCCATGCTCAGAGCCATCAGGAACTGGCTCTGCCAGACATGATGGAAGCTTCTGGCAGATTCTCACAGAAGCCACCTCTGTGGCCCCTCTGCTACTGAAAAACAGGTCGTGCAAAACCAACACAGTTCCCCTGAGCTCATTGCATAACAAAAGGCTCTCTTAAAATGCCTTCCACAGCCAAGTGAAAATTACTGACTGGAGGAATGTGTAGCAACCATCAAAAAATTGCAGCCTACTGCTCCCCCCCATAATACATCAAGCAAAATCATTAATGTGGAACCTGATATCCAGTCCACACAAGGCATTCAGAGCTTCAGCCCTTCAGTGAATGAGTCTCTCAACAACCAGTGTGGAGTGAAGTGAATCCTGTCTCTGAAATGAAGGAAGGAGATAATCTACCACTTCCACTCAAGCAGGTGCTGTGAAAAGAGGGAGACCAGGTATTACAGCAAGTACACTGTTACTCTGTTCATTCCCTGCATGGGAAAGAAGGCTCTCTAGACATGCCAAGGCTGTGCAGTGAAACACCTACACCAGGCCTGCAGAGTCAAGCATAAATGTGGTTGCTGACTGAAAAATAGCAGAATCCCAGATAACCTGAGACATTTTTTGAGGGCTTACCACAGTGATGCACCATCAGTAAGAACTTTTGTTTGTTCATGGACTCTGTTACTCTATCTGCTGAATACCATTTGAGACATGCACGCCACAAAGCAAGACAAACTAGTGCAGCAAGATCTCTGGGAGCACTGCTGATATCAGATACTTTTAGTTTCTTGTAATTTCCAGGCATCAGATGTTGTGTGAGGCAGAGCTGGGGTGCAAGTTGGGAGTGTTGGGGGTTAGGTTTGTCCTTTTTTTCTCGCTAAAGAATTTTTTCCCCATAAGTTACCAAGGAGACCAAATGTGGGGTACTTAACAGTACTTAACCGAAACAAAGAGGTGGC
>VXBB01009093.1:43281-69455 GCA_013399915.1 Illadopsis cleaveri | reverse complement strand
AAGGCTTTGTGGCTTCAAAGAAAACTAAGAAAACTGGTTTCTAAATAAAAACATCTTTGTCATTAATTATCACAGCCATTCCAAGAAGTTCTTTGAATAAGAAATAATTAGTGTAACCGGGTAAAAGAGGATGAGACCTGTCTGTAACAGAACTGTTAACACATAAAGGATAAGACTTAGCTTTGTCATCTGAAAACCACATTACTTTCTCTGGTTGGAAGTAGGTCAAGTGCCCTCAGGAAATAGCTATTTGGTCCTCACCAGGAAGTAATCTGATACTCACACATCTCCAGCCTTATTAAAACCTCAGTATGAGGTAAAGTCAAGGATGTCAGCTTAGTTTCTTGTTGCATTGAAAGGACAAGGGTGATGTTTGAAAGGAAAAGGTTTATTATTTTTAATCAGACACTCAGGCAAATCACGCTGTCAGTGAATCACACGCAGAGCTGTTTAGTTTTCCAGCAGCCCACACAAGACCAATAATGTGAGGAAAAACAGAGCTGCTAGAGGATGGATCATGCAAGGTAGCATGCACTGAAAAGCTGTGCAATAGCTTAAGTGTGTGTTTAATTTAAAGGCCGTGAGCAGTTCTCACTACTATTTTTTTTGATAGAAGCACTTGCTTCCATGGCTGGCTGAAAAGGGGATGACACATATAAGAAAAAAACATCCCTGCATGCGAATAAAAATGGTAATTACTATGGAGGTAGCTACAAGGGGGTTTTATAGATGTTGTGTGTCAGGCCATCAAATATTGCTTCTCCAGCTTGAACTGATGTAATCTATCAAGTATGTTCTCGGTCCTGAGCCATGTTTTTACTATTATTAATCTTTACTTTTTCAGTGTTTTCTTTTCTTTGAGAAGAGGCATTAAGGACCAAAATCAGGTGAGGGGAGTTAGATGAATTATGTAATTGTAGTGTGTGTTTCATCAGAAGATTGAAAACTAGGCCAAGTGAGCTTCCTGCCATAGGTTTTATATTTTGACTTGCCAAGGGGAATAAAAGGGTTTGGCCTCCATTCCTCCAGTTTCAAATGAAAGCAGAACCGTTCACTTTGTTTTCAGATTTCACGAAAAATTCGTGTGATGCTTATGGGAAAACAAAACCCTATGAGAGAAACAACATAAAGCATCTCCTAATGAAGATTTGTTCAAATTTTAAATGCATCAGAACATAAATTTTGTACTAAACTTAGCAGAAGGTCACAGGGAAGGCAGGGGGATGGTATAGAATAGTCATTGCCTTAAAGGGCAACGGTAATAGCAATTCTCATTTCCCATAGCGCTTTGCCAACCTACCTTGCCTCACTTGTTTTGCTCTGAATGTCTTCTCTAATCTATTTTGAGAAGTCCAGAGTCCTGTTCTTTGGCCATTCAAGCTTCAGTTCAGCAGCTGAAGGTTGCCATGAGGCTGCCACAACATACTGACCTGTATGTCACCCATTCAAACTGAGCCACCCAGCCCCTCCAGAGGAGGCAGTTCTTTGTGGCAGATGGGGTAAGCCAGTGGGGATCACAACATCTGGTAGATCCTGTACGGCACATCCTGCACACAAACTGATCCACATATTTTATGCAAAGCCCCAGCAATCAGCTCAAACCAAAAGTGAGGATCAGGGACCATTTCCCACAGCACATGCTGAGGAGGTGCCACCTGCCCTGCCCTAGGGGTTTGCAGCTGCAGCCTTCCTCATGGCCACACTCAGTCTGGTGGCTGCACCATGGCTCTGCAAGCAGGAACACCACCTCCACTATCCAAGCCTATTTATTCCCATTGTGCAGCCCCATTATAGAAGTTCCTTATGTTGAACCAGATGATGAGCCAACACCAGAAAGGGGATTAGTGCCAGACTATGGGCAGAAAGTTCCTGCCTCTCGCTGTGTCCTCTGACTGCACCTCTTTATCATGTGAGGTCTGTTTTTTGTCAAGCAGTATCTGAGGGAGAAAAGAAAAACAACAAAAAGACCAAGAGATTTCAAAATAACATACACTGCTTGTCAAAGCCTTGTACATGTCCCCAGATGCCAAGTCAAGAAAAGTCTCTTCAGCAGCTTTTGTTGGAAACAATTAAAGTTGAAATTAAATTAACTTGATAAAGTTGACAAATCATCATTTCAACTTTATCTTCTCTTTTCTTTCAGACAGCTATGAAAATTTTGTCAAAAATAACAATACTAGTATTCACTGAGGCTGGCTCAGATGTTTGAGTCGTCGCCAGCACATGCCTCTGCTAGAAGGCAGCCTGAAAACCTCGAGGAGTCTATTACTCTTGAGTTTGATTTTCCTAATGTCAGGAGGGAAAGCCACCAGTGAGATGAAAGCAGGCCACAGCAGGAGTGATGGAGCTGTGCAGACAACGTACAGAGGTTAAAAAACAACCTGTTTCTTAAATGGCACATTAAGCCTGATTTCCAGCAGTAATGCTTTTCCCCATAATAACACAAGATGCTTTTATGTAGGTGTCAGCCCATTTAACAGCTGGCATATGACATTACTGCCAGGGAATCTGGTGGATCAGTGAGGCTGTTGTTTTTCAGCTGGGGTCAGAAATATGAAGAGGGGAAAAACAAAACCAGGGTGCCTAACTCAGTGCTTGACCTAATACAGCTTCTGAAATATGTGAACAGAGTGATTTGCAATTACCAGTAGAATTCATGCCTATTTTGCCTGCTAAAGTAGAAGTCAAAGTTGGTTTGTATGCATTAAATGCTGGTTTGTCAAAGCCAGCCTTTGTTCTGCTTGGCTTAGCTATGGTGATGGGTGCCAGGCTCATCTTCATGTGACCAGGTCCTCACCACTGTCAGGGACAGCATCCCTTTGTGCTTGTGGCTCCAGTGTCACCTCCAGTGTCCATTGTGTTGTGATTTTCTGGTGTGAATTTGAACTTCCCTTATTGTTTCAGGGCCACACTTAACAACTGCAGCACCCTGCAATGACAGACACTGCTTTTAATGACTGTGTCTTGAAGCCATTCTTCTGCAAGTGTTTAATTTCTGTCCCTTTTTCCAATACTCCCCATCGTTCCAATAGTTTGTCATGGTCTTAAAATGTGAAAGAAATTGATAAAATTCTGAGCTCTAGAGCCCAGTGAAACAAATGGCAAAATGGGACTTTTCTCTAAGAACATCCTGCTGTCAGTTCACAAAAATTTAGATTTGGAGAAAAACAGGGTGAAAAAATCCAATATGAGAAAAAGATCTCTGTCTCTAACAATAGTACCTCAGCGATTTGAGCATCTTATCACCCTATAGTTTAACCAAAGTTTAAATGGTGGTTACTGTTGCAGGGACATTTTCTTGACAGATAGAGATTTTGGTGTTTTTACCTGAAAATTAATCTTTTGAAAAATGGGTTAAACCAGCAGGTCTAGAACATGTGGAATAAAAACACCTGCAACAGCAATGGCCACAAGAGCAGCAGAGCCACTGATTTAATCAGTACTCAGCTAAGTCAGTCTGATTAACAAGTTCCCCTGTAATACAGCAAGATACTCTGGAAAGCAACAGGAATCTGGGATTAAGGCATGAGATGCACACAGTAGCCTATGCCACTCAGGAGCCTGGCAGAGAATTGTGCCAGAGCTACAGCTGCTCAGTGAAACTCCCTAGGGGAGGCAGCAATAATACTGCTACTGTCAAAGTGATGAGACCATGAAAAAACAGGAGTGTTGCTCCTGAGGAAAGTGATTGCAGCCTTTGGGCTGGGTGCATGCATTGAATGAATGTCTGGTAGCAGCTGTGGGTGCAGCAAGATCCCATTCTGGCGACCTGCAGTGGAGGTGGATCTGTATCATATAAAGACCTGTGAGAATATGCATTTATGGCTGCTTAGATTGAAGCAAATACATTAACTTTGCCCCTCTGGGGGAAAAAAAAGGAATGCAGCCAACATCTAGCAGACAAAATCACTTACATTCAAGTAGACTTTGATGCAGCAAGGACATTTACCGAAAAATATGAAATAATGCTGAACTGAGTAGTGTTATGCAGAGCTCCCATCTACTTTACTGAACTAAAAGGACTCACTAGAAGTTCTGCCTATTACTTGAAACAGAATGACAATCTATACATCAAGGAAAAAAAAAAGCTAAGCTTTGTTAAAAAGCTACAATGATAAATTATATTAATAAAGAGCCTTCCTGGTGATATGGGTTATCATTTTATATTATCAAAAACCAGGTACTAGTAAGTGGGTGAACAGCACATGTCTCAATTTCTTACAGGTTTAAATAAATCAATGAGATTTAGGGTGGTAGTTAAATCCAAAAGAAGTTTCAAATCAGTCCAAGTGGAATTTAAATATTTAAGGTTTAGTTTGATGAATAAGAAGTGTAACAACAAACCAGCTCCTATTCCACGCATCTAGCAAAAAGCAATAACAATGAAAATGAAGTGCTAGTCTTAGGCCCCATCTATTAAACCAATGAGGTAGAACAAGTTTCTCTAATTAATCACTAACCCAGAGGGCAGGGAGTTAACTTCTGTATATTCCCTGAATATTGTTTTATATTCAGAAGGGCAGGTGACATGATACATCTACAGAATTGCTCTGAATTTGTCCTACTGGTGTTCCATTTTGCTATAAAATACTTAAGTACTCAGAAAACAAATGGAAATAAATTTACTATCATTTCATGAAAAACTGAATGCTCCTTGGAGAATTAGTATATGGAATTCTATCTTAGCCTCAAGAAACATGTTCTGCAGTGTGAAAAAGCATGCACAGAGGAGACTGGGAGTGAAACAGAAAAAGCCTGAAGAAAGATTCTACAGCTTCAGGATTGAGGGCACCCTCTTAAATGTGAGGCAACATAGAGATTTGAATTCCAGGTTCCTGTATCATAGGCAGGCAAGGTGACTGCTATCTGTTGAGAAGAAAGGGTGATCAATGTCTCCCCTACTTCTTGAGTGCAGAGAGGAGGGGGCAAAAAAAACCCAACAAGAATTGTTCAGCCTGAAAAATTTAACTTGAATCCATAAATAGAGTTTCCCATGAAGCCAAGGGATTAGCACTGTCACAAAACTGATTAGTCACACTGGAAAATGAGGCTTTCCATCCACTAAAGAGATTTTACCACTGAGATTGACATGCTCCTGGAGCCATGCTGTTCCTCCATTCTCTCCTGATCAAATCTCCTGGGCTGTACTGTTGGAAGATTTACCCTTCTACTCTTCTGTCTAACATTCACTGACTCTCTAGTTCAAAAGTTAGTACTTGATCACCTCTGAGGACTGGACTATCAGACTAGAATTATACAGTTATACCAATTCTCTTACTTCTTTGTTGAGAATATAACTACAGCTTGTAGCCTAGTGAATCTCATCTTGGGACAGTCTTCAATGTAGAAGTCACTAAATAAATGGTGGCATGATAGCATTTGTCAGGAGTGCCACATTGAAGACTAACAAATAAGCTTATTAAACACAATTTCTACTCACTTCACAAAAAAAAAAGTTAGGAGGTATGCAAAAATTCCTTTCCACAGTACAAATATTGATTAGTCAAAGGATTAATACCTACAAACTCTGTTTTTACAATGTGGACAGCACTTGATAGCTAGATGTCAGCTGAATTTCTTGAAAATTTGAGTCCTTATGATTTTATTTACCTTTCAGGATTATGTTCAAACTCAGAGGAGGTTCAGACATTTGTCTAACTTAACAAGATTTGGAATAAAATCTCCCTGAGTATAGTGAATTAGAAGGAATGTATGTTCCAGCTTGCATTTCAGGAAAGACCTTACAAGGGAGCTACCTGGTCTCTAAGCTACAGTCAATTCACTTATTGATTTGTGACCTTATTAAATCACAAGTCTGGTTCTGGGGCATCTTCCTAATATTTTGCATGGTATCTCTGGCAATAGGCACCATTTCCTGGAACATGAGCAGGAATGAGCCTCAGTGAATATTCACATTATGTTCCACATAAACCAGGATAACCTCAGTATGTGCTCAGCTCTCCGAAGTCAAAAGTCACTTCCTTTTGCTCCTTTCTACTTTTAACTTCCTCACACACTACTTGAACCTATTTACACTGTTGGTCTCCACAGATCTTTGTAATAACAAATTCCATAATGTAATTAGGCACAGTGTGAAAAACTACTTATCCTGCTTTCTGTAAACCACTTGTTTAAATGTTATTTTTCTCTTTGGCAATACTTCACGCCTGCAGAATGGGACTTCATCTGTCACTTTACTGTTTGGTCACTTAGATACTTCAGATCCTTCCTGGAAGAAAGCTTTGCACACAATGAGATTCTAGCTTGGGTGAGGGTATGCTAGTCATTCATAACTCCAGATATAAATAATCCTAGTAAAGCAAAAATGCAAAAGTGTTACATCAACTGAAGGTGACCCTTTTTGCCTGTTAGGAGCCAGGACTACTGAGAGTGTCTTGGTCTCCTGTCAAAAGCATTTTTTGGATGCTATTTGGTTCTGGATTTTTGCCTGATGAGATTTTTTCCTATCTCATTCCCAAGCCAGGCTCTGGACAAAGGCCTGTAGCAGGCCTTTTCAGTTACACTGAAATAATTTCATCCTGTTTACAGCCCAGTCTGCAGTTAACAAAAAGCTTGCATCTCCTGGGAAAGTCTGGCTTTACTGTGGACTTTAAGGACCTGCCACCTTTGGCTCAGGAAAGAGCCTCTGAGTGAGACAGAAGGTCTCTCATGGGACACCTACATTCACTATACTCCACACACCATTATCTCTCAGTTTTCTCTTCACACAAAGTTGGTGACTATAAAGGAACACAAATTATTTTATGTGCAATGGGAATATCCACCCAGCGCTTGTTGCCTAGATGCCCATGACAGCAGTGCTGGTGATATGGGCATCCTGTAAGTACACTCACTCCAAGTGGGAACAATACCCATTGCCTGTTGTCTGTTCATAAAACAGCCTGCATTTGAAAAACTTGGATCATAATGAGGTAAAATTGCTCTTAAAAGCAATTGAAGAATATGCTTAGTTTTCAGAATCAAGACTGCTTTAAAGACTTTTTGTTTCAAACTAGAATCAGCAGGTCTTCTTAGACTGTGATACCACCCATGGGAGACAACAAGGCTGGACTTCAGAGATGCCAGCAGACATCTCCCAAAAGATAAAACAGGAGAAAAATACATTTCAGTTTGTGTTTACAAATGGGCAGAGAGTACAGATGAACGTGCAAAGCATCAGCAAGCCAAGCATCAAAAGGGAGATACCTGAAAGCATGGGAAATGTTGTTCCTACTGACTGTGGTGTTAGCTGGCAGTGTTGGGACTAAATGACTTTCAAAAGTAGTGTCATGTGTTTGCAGGCTGACTTGCCAAACTTGTACATGCATCTGTGGCCTGAGCAGGCTTCCACTTAATGAAGTGCCTCTTTCCATAAAAACACAGACACCGCAGCAACACCAAACAAGAATGTCATTAAGTTGGAGAGAATCGTGTCTGCTGCTTCAACACATACATCAGTGGAGCCTGAAGGGAGTTTGCAGTGCTGTCACAGGTGATGTGGCTGCAGGGACACTGAAAGGTTGAGTGGAGCAGCCACAGCACAATGCAATACTTGCTGTCATTGCAACACCACCAGCAGCATTCACACTTACTGCAACAGCTGGGGCAGAGCAGTGGAGACAATAAGATGCTGAAACATGTCTGGGATACACAAGAGCAGGTCACTGAGGAAGAGATCCTGGCCAAATACATGTATTAACGTGTCATGTCCTACCAGTGTCCAAATTTCTCAGATACACCTCCACGGACTTCAGGTTTACCTGCATTAACCTTAAGGGGAGAAAAGGAAGAGGAGAAAAATCCATAGAGAAGTTAAATCAGAGAAAATAATCAAATGCATGCTAGCCTTAACCCTGGGCCCTTCTTGTATCCAGTAGGTCAATAGTCTTTCCCCCCAGAACACTGGTCCATTTGCTGCTAGGAGGAATGCAGCAAAAAGAATAACTGTTTTGTTTGCTGAGGGAACCCAGAGGCTGGGAATACCCGTGTGATTAGCCCTGTGCTGAGACCACTGTCTACTACAGATGGTAAGAAAGCAATTTAAGGAATTTCAAGTGACATAAATAAGCAGGGCAAAATCCAACTCCAGTGACACAGGCTCTGATCAGCTGCAATGGGAATCAACCCCTTTTTCTCCATGGCCTAAATCACAAATGCCACCAAATTCTTCCCACAATGTAAATCAAGAATTAAGTGCAACTATGTTTACTTTATTACATCTGAGATTAATTTTTGAGACACTAATAGCATTACGGCTATCCTTGTCTTTCTAAAAAGCATCAGCTCTTCCTGTGTGCTGATCTAACATTCATGGGGACAATTTTCTGCCAAGCAACACTGAATTTTTATGGCCAGACATAAGTGCAAGTTGCTAAAGCAGAGACACATGCTGTAACGATGGCTATTTATTAACAGTCTTGAGAGCTGAAACATGCCATTTTTAAAGCTCTTTAATGCCTAGGGGGGATTAGATGCCTCTTTTCACTGATACTTCTCTTATTTTATGTGCTTTCCTATTTCCACTAGATGCTGCATGATAGTTTACTTCCTAATCCATCCTCTCCTTGTGCTCTCCTGGCTCTCTGTGCCCACTTTATCTCCTGTCATTTTACTTTCTTCTCCTAGCATACCTCTAAGGTATTCTGTAAGAGCTGTAACATCCTCCCAGGTGGGCTCTCATCATGCAGAACAGAGGGAGAGACTCCTGCCCTGGCATGCCTGGAGAGACATTCTCCGTGGTGGAAGGGTCCTGAGGAGCATTTTGCTGCCACAGCCTCGTGGAACACATCTAGGACTGCCCCTTGATTCTTGTGAGGTGCCCTGGCTGCTTGTGGAAAGCACCTCAGTGGCACCTTCATACCATGCAGGCAGGTCTTTTGGTCATACAGGAGTTTTAGCTGAAAATAAGCACAGTGCAGCAGCAGGAGCAATCTCCTTGCCTCAGAAAACATGCTCTTCTTTCCCAGAGGGAGTGGGGAGGGAGGGAGAACAATATGTGATCACAAGGTTCAGGGATTTCTTCACGCTTTTATGAAATATCTGGCATTTACCTCCTTGGGATCTCCTCTTCCTGCAGCTTGCCCACACAGCAATTGTGTTCACTGTCAATCTCATGGGATTTAATCTCCTGTGTTTAGTGTCACCCTACTGTTCCCAGCACCCTGAAAGTACAGCACTGAGCCAGAATGCTCGAGGAGACAGCTGGCAGCATTGCAGCAATTTCTCACCTCCCAAAACCCCTTGGTCTACAGACAAAAATATTTTGTAGTGGGTACAGACCTGCTCTAATTTTTTTCCCCTAGCTGACAGCAAGTTCATTCTGCACTAGGCAAACCCCATGGCAAAGAGGAAGGTGGGAGAAAAGTATTTTGAGCACGCTTCTCATCTTTCCCAATTGGAAATCAAGGATAACAGGAGACAAGGAAGTAACAACTCCCACCTCTCACTGTGTGGCACATTTTAGAGCCCTCTTTGCTGCAGCATTTAGTTACACACTGTCAAGTTCTTGCATGTCATCAGTGTCTTTCTGGTCCTCCTTACAGTCATATGGCTGCCTATGTTACATATGACAACAAACTGCAATTTTGCATGCCATATCAGCAAAATTTTGCTTTTCAAAGTCTTCTCTTGTTCCATCTAGCAAATGATGCTCCACTTCTATGCCTCAGGAAAGGTATCTTTCCCTTCTGCAACAAGAAGATTTTCTTTTTGAAACTTCAGCTCTTACAGGAACTGTCTACACTATAGCTGCAAATCAAATCAAATCAAATCAACACAAATAAGTTTAAATTTTTTTCTACTTTCTGCAATGAAATGTGACCACAAAGCTATCACATTCAGGCAAATTAATATAATGTTCCTATTATTTTTTGCTAAGTTTAAATCCATTCCTTATTACCCCCATTAAATCAATAAAGCAAATTTAAAAAGAAATTAGGATGTCAGAAATTATATCGGTTCAAAGTATATAGTTTCTGCTTCTCTCCTTTTTCTTTTTTTTAGTTAAAATTGATGCATCCAGCTATTGAAAAATTTTATATACAATACATGCACCCAAGCACCTGATGGGATTATATTTGTTCACAATTGCATTTGCCTACATAACTGTTTAGGCCTGGAAATAAGTACATAAATTCCTGCACTGCCCACAAAGATGTTTCTTACCCTGAAAGGATAAGATTAATTCTTCTACCAAAGGTTATTTCTGCAGGAAAAGATGGCATTTCTGAGATTCTGTGACGACATTCAATTGAATACTATTGTTAAGGTAGTGTTTTGAAACTTCTGATTATACTCAGGCTGCTTCCTCCCACCATCTTCAGGAAAGCTTTGTATTACTGAATTTTGAGATAAAGCAATAGTTTGTTTTTCTAAGGATGAAAGCTTTGTGCTGTTACATTGCCTATATGTGCTCTCCTAGATGAATAGCTTACAAACCCTGTGAAGCAGTTTTAACACAACAGCAGAGCTCTCACAAGTGCTGAGTGTTTCAAGTTTCAAGAAAATAGATGGTGTACTTATCACATAGTATGGCTGGCCCAGGGTAGCAGTTTACTTCCACTATCTTTGCTTCCACTCTCATTTTTTCACTTCCCTGCTACTGCTCTCTTGGGAAAGAGGCAGTCAGGAAAAGGTAAAGGGGGAGCACAAATTGAAGGCAATGGTTTAGAAAGGAAAAGGTGCAGCTAGCAAACAAAAATATAGACATGGATTGCTCAGCCCATGACTTCCATCCACTTTACATCCACAATTTCTCCTGACAGACCTGACATCACACACAAATGCAATTACTGAGGTACACCCCAGATGCAGTAATGTGTTAACAAAAGGACTGATGAAGGAACAACAGATGAAAAAAGAGAAAAAACCTTCCTACTTGTTGGCATTAAAAAATACTGCTCCCAGGGAATTTAGAAGCTGTACATAGCATAAACTTGGCTGGACATATGCAGGTCACTGTAACAGTTCAGCTGGATCTGGATTTTGACACTCTAAGTTCATGCCACTCCAGTCAGAATCAGACACTTAATGAAACCTTCCAGCTGTGCAGTGAAGCCATATTTTACTATTCTGTGTAATCATTTGGCTTGCCTGAACTGGGATGCCACACAAATACACACTATGCCAACATAGGTCCTTTTTATTTGTTAAAATAATATCTTGCTTTGCCGCTTCTCAAAAAGAGACCAAATTAATACATAAATTTTTAGAAGTGAGAACACTCATTTCAGGAAAACTATGGCTGCCTATTGGGGCATGGACACACATTTGCAGAACCAGAAGTAGATTTTACAAGAGTCACTTTTCTTTGTTTGCATCATAAAGTATATCCCCCCTTAAATACACACTCTAAAATTGCACTTGGAAAAAAAGGTGTTGCTAGGTGGTAAGCAAAGTAAACTGTCCATATTTGCATTGTTCTTTTTCACTGTATTTCAATCATGTTTTCAAGTCTGGTAGACTACTGACTGGCCTTATATCTGCACTCAAGGCTCAGACATGAAAAATCACTCTGCCACAGATTCCTGACTCTAGCTACAGAGACACAGATGAAGAAATGCTCTATCTTCACACAGGTAAAATCTTGACTGCTTGGACTATGTCTGAATACACATCACCTGGGCTCTAACATGGCTTTTCTCCTGCCCTAAATTCCCAAAGAAGTTGTCTGCACCCCTACTGTCCCTGAGTGCCTACAGATAAATGTCAGTACATAAAACCAAACTACAGCTCACATATCGATCCATAGAAAATAGAAATCCATTATTTCTATACTGTAGCTTTGTATGGAGATTCCAAACAATCCACCTTTGGTGCAACTGACAGTGCCTACATTATAGAAGTTTTGCCTTTGGTATTATCTGACTGAGAAGTATCCAGGGAAATCCCCTATGTCCACTGCAGTTCTCTGAGCATTCTCCTTTGGCTGAAGCACTAAAGGTTTTGGCAAATGCCAAGTGCATTCAGTTTCCATTTACCTCAACTACCAGCAGCATCCAGCCTNTTGCCCCAACTCTGGGTCAGAAAAAAGCATAATTAGACGAGCCTCAAAGAAAATTTCTGGTCAGTCTGTATCTAAACTTTGTCACTAAGGCCTAGGCTCACATGAAGTTAATGCTCCTCCTTCGTTGGTGTAAACTTCAAGTAAAATCTGAGATGAGAAACAACCTTGCAGCAGAATTATTTCTGACAGTTTATGGTTAAAAGAACAGAGCAGTGCAATTTGAAATCACTGCTTATGTAACAAGAGCCTGAGAACAGCACTAATATTTAATTGAGGGAAAAGTAACTGAAGGAGAATTGCTTGGAGATCTGCCAGAAGGATTTTAACAGCTGGAAGTTGAAAAGTGATTAATTTTGACAGCAATAAACACTCCATGCTCATAAGCAATTATGTCTAGGTTTCTGAGCTGTTTGAATTATTTTCTGTGTACTATTAACATTTTATTATCCAGATAGAAATTCAGATTAATGTAATTTAGGAAATTAGCTAAAACCCACTTTTCCCTAGCACATACCAATTTATCTGGGGAAAAGCGAATGCATCCTGAAAAGAATAATTCCTAAGAACTGACCTCAGTGAAAAGTGACCACTCTTAACACCATCTCTTGACAGAAGGCAAGGGATGAGTGCCAGGGTAGGCCCAATAAAAGAGAGAAACACAGAGTTTTTCTTGAACAGACAGTAGCTGCAATATGTCTGCCACCTGGCTTTGTTATCTTTCCTGAGATGCAACAGTGGCTACCAAAGCCATACAAAGTTACAAAATGCAGTCTCCTTTGAACAGATGCAAGCATAAAACCCTGACTGCATCAAGACAGAGAGCAAGGGCATTAAGGGTAAGCTAAAATAATTTATTGAGTGTACTACACAATTAGATACCAACACTGGAGTGGTCAAAGTGAAACACATTGGTTGGACTTACTAACTTTGTGGTGGATCTTGAAGATGAAGTGGAAACAAGATATAGGGAATGGGAGGTCTAACAGGATAGGTTTAGGGGATATCAGGTGAGGGGAGGGCATTCTCAACCATGAAACAAGCTGCAGACATTAGTGAGTGGAAGATGTGCTGTGGTCCCAGCCAACAGAGAATATTTAGCCAGTAAACAAACCTCCCTGGACATGCTCTGCCTTAAGCACAGTCCAGCACAAACCTCCATCCAGCCAGGGAGGGTGGCCAGCCTAACTACACCCCATTATAATGGGGTATAATTATATTACAGGCAGACACTGAGATGAACAGATACAGCTCTCCAGTTGTAGATGACCATCTTCTGAAGCCCATCTTTACAAAAGGATAAAGCACCATTGATAGTCCAAGTGGAAGGAAAGACTAAAACTTGCTCTGCCCTCCTACCTGTGTCTGAAAGAACCTGTCCAGATGGCTGGAGATAAAAGAACCCAGAGGAAACAGATGAAATGACCTCACTTAGGGAAGAACATGACTGGGAATTTTTTTTTTTCTTGCAAGTGTTATGGTTACAGCTGTAAGAAAGCTCTTTCTTCAGGCAGCAACTAACAGAACGAGAGGACATGGTCTTAAGATGCGCCAAGGAAAATATAGGTTGGATATTAGGAAAAACTCTTTTACAGAAAGGGTAATAAAGTATTGAAATGGTCTACCTGGGGAGGTGGTGGATTCACCATCTCCGAATGTGTTTAAGAGAAGACTGGATGTGGCACTGGGTGCCATGGTTTAGTTGAGGTTAGGGTTGGGTTGATGATCTTGGAGGTCTCTTCCAACCTAATGACTCTGTGACTCTGTGATTCACAAAAAGAAGAGGGAGGGAAGCAAGGGAAGGCTGCTGCAACAGCCAGTCCTGAGGTACTGCCAGTTCCAGGGAGCTCACAATGAAAGACATCCACCTCCACCTGTCTGTATTGTCTATGTGAAACAAAAGCAGGCTCAATTTGCAGTGGTTTTCACAGGGAACACTTTGTACTGGTAATTCAAAACATCCTCAGCTCTGCCATCAGTGAAGCCTCACCACACCTCCTGTGGGGCTGAAGAGAGCAGGGGGTGGTGCAGCCCCATGTGCAGGCTGGGGAGCCGCAGTTCAGAGAAAACAAGGTGCAGGGAGCTGCACTGGCACAGCAAATGTACTGATAGACACACACCACCTATTAGATAAATACACGTGTGATCTCAGTGTGGAAAGGGAGACTATTTTACTAATCCTTCCCTCTCTGCTGCACATCACCCAGTCTGTACAAACCTGATTTGTTGCCGTGCACTTTTGTCCTAGCATGGGAGATTCCCAAGTTCGCATATAATCTCCTGGCTTTCTTCCTTATTCCAAGAGGAATTTAAAATATTTGCCAAGCCCTTGGCATAGTTTTTGAAACCAAGAACTAGTAAAACAAGGTGAAGAATGCAGTTGCAGGAGGGCAGTTAGGTTTAGGAAGTGGCACTTGGGAACTCTCTGGTGTTACTTTGATCCAGGCATTTGATGAGTGTTTAAACTGGTCTCTACAGACAGTGATTGACTTAGACTAAATACACTGTTCCCCAATGGCTTTATTTCAGGAACATGAGTTAGCTCACAGGCTATTTTGTAGACTAGGTTGCAACTGGATGTAATTCCCATACAAGCGAAGTAAGAGGGGGATCATCACCAGTTTTCCTTAGAGTGGACTAATGCATGCTTAACTGGGCCTCCATCTAGTCAGTTTAAAATAGAAAATTCCTTCAAAATGCTTACTGCCACCCCATTTTTGTTCATTTTACCTCTAGATGCTCCGAGGCTCAGAGATAACTAGAAAGAAAGGAGGAAAGAGTGAATGTAGCAGAGAAGAAAAGGACAGGTGAATGATGGGTTTTGTTGGGCCACACTTATTTTTATAGATGTGTTGAAATGAGGCAGATATCTAACACAGTGACTATCACCAGGGTTTTTTTCCTTCATGGGGAAAATTACATGCCCCCCCTAATTTGTCAGAGACCTTTCACAGGTGAAAGCTGAGAACAAGAGCACCAGGCCCACATGTGGAATGCTTGACTCACTAACAATGTCTGCTGAGCCAGGGGGTTTATTGGGTAAACCTCCAGACAGCTCCAGTGTCAAAATTCAAGTTTATTTAAAAGAGAAATCTGAGAAGCTGCCAAGAATGAATGGACATTTCTTTCTCTGTAACCTCCCAGGGTTTTATTTCAGGAAGGGCTAAGCAGGGTATTGGCATTTAGCCCCAGGAAGCATCATGCTTATCCAGCCCTATCCAACCCACCACATCCCTGCATGCATGGACATCTCTTCCATTGTAATTTCACAGTGTTTTATTTCACTAGGTCACTTCAATCTTAGAAAAAGAGGTTTAAACCAGGAAGATGGTTACAATAAGCATCATGTGCTATTAAGTGCTTTTGATATTTAATGTCATGGCATGTATAAGCACCGTGCAAATTGGATTAGGTTCAGAAATAGTCTTCTTTAGGGTGCACTAGTGCATATTTATTGAGCCTCCATCTAGTTAGTGTCAAACAGAAAACTCCTTCTTAAAATGGCTGATTTCCACCCTCGTTTTGCTCATTCTATCATCAGCTTTTTTCATTGAAGGACAATTAAAGAATAATATCACTGGATGTGTTTAAAAAAAGACTGGGTGTGGCACTCAGTGCCATGGTTTAGTTGAGGTGTTAGGGCATGGGTTGGACTCAATGATGTTGAAGGTCTCTTCCAATCTTACCATTCTGTCATTCTATGAAGGTACAGTTGTTAAGAAAAATGAACCACATCTAATTCAAAAACTCCTTTTTAAATACTTTGTTTTCCCTGTGCACTTTAGGGATCAGAGCCACAAAGCGGGTATTATGTGAAAAAGGGGTGATTCTGGGTTTCCTACTTGGACAAAACAATTTGAAGAAATATTTAGGCTTGCCCAAATAAGTGCAACAATTTACAGTGGCTCCAGGATCAAACTTTAACAGACATGACACAGTAAGCAAAATGAATCACAGTCCTGATACCTTTTTGGTTTCCACTGATAAAATGTGCAAGACATGTACCTCTCCTCTGGCAACATTTCTTTCCTTCCTTCCTTCTTATTAATACAGAGTCTTGTTATTGCAACCATCTCATAATCAGCTGTCAGCAAACTACTTTCACAGACACTGCAAAATGCAGGTGCACATTCACCTTGCAGAGAGTGCAGAGGGGTAGGATTCATTAGGACATGTTGTGGAATTGCACTGCTTTCCTTTCTGGCTGTTATTCATCTCAGATGCTGCCTAGTGCTAGCTAGGAAAGCTAGCTCAACTGCTTGGTACAGTAAGTGGGAATTTTGATATGGCCTTCAACAGAGCCAATGTCTCAGGTCAGCTGCAAAAAGAGATGCTGCAGGATGGTAAGCATTTGGTCTTTCCATTTAGGAATTGAAAATATTTCATACCTCCTAACAGCAAAATATCTTTGAAGTGTCACATTTTTAACAAGACCCATGTATCTAAAAATCCTATGGTCAGTTTGGCACTTGTTCTCACAGAATCACAGAACCATTGGGGTTGGAAGGGACCTCTGGAGATCATCCACCCCCTCCTGTCAAGGGAGGGTCACCCAGAGCAGGTGACACTGGAACATATCCAAGTAGATTTTGAATGGCTCCAGAGAGGGATCCTCACTCCACAGCCTCCCTGGGCAGCCTGTTCCAGTGCTCTGCTACCCTGCAACATAAAGTTCTTCCTCATACTGAGGTAGAACTTATGTTTTTATTTATGCCATTGTTCCTTGTCCTGCCACTGGGCACCACTGAAAAGAGTCTGGCACCATCCTCTTGACACCTGCCTTTGAGATATTTATAAGCATTAATGAGAGTCCCTCTCAGTCTTCTTTTCTCTGGACTACACAGACCCAGCTCTTTCAGTTTCTTCTCATAAAAATAAATGCTTCAGACTCATCATCTAGGAAACCTCTGCTGGATCTCTTCCAGTAGCTCCTTGTCCTTCTTGTCCTGAGGAGCCCAGAACTGGACACAGCACTCCAGATGTGGCCTCACTAGGGACTAGTAGTTCTAATTCTCCCCCTGACTCTAAAAAGACAAAATCTACTCACACACGTTTAATGACCATGAGCATTTGCAGTGAACTCCAGTAATGTGTAAAACAGGCTATCACTGGGAAGTCCTCCATCTTCTCTCTAATGCTGTCTTTCAGGGTGCAGAAGTGTCTTCAGTGTCTCCCATGCTCTGTAACTCTGTTCCATCTTTATTACTGCAGAGGTTTTTTGGCTTTCTCCATGGAGGTAGTTAATAAAATTTATTATTAGCTACAAACTCTATAAATCCAGTCTCTGGAAGATAAGCCAATGCAATATGCTGGCTTCAAAGCTGGCAGGATCCAACTAAGCAGGATCATTTGGTGGATTTCTGCCTATAAGGGAGCTGAATGCCAGTTCATGCAGGGTTACCAAAGGCAAGTTATTTGTCTTGTATTGCAAAGCTAACATAACTTAGACTGAGGTCTCCTTTAGTTCTTGAATCTCCCAAGGTGAGGATGGGGTTAAAAGAAAGGATTTTCTAAATCCAACTCTGTTTCAAAAAAGTTAGGGATAAAACCAGCAGCAATTATGTACTGTTATTAAAATAGCACCTACAGCTGAATGCCAGGAGCCTCACTAAACACACAGAGATGATTCCTGCACCAAAGAATTTTCAATATGAACAGACAAGACAAAGACAGTACTGTTATTCTCATTTTGCAAACACTGAACCTAGACATTGAGACTAAGTCAGCACAGCACAGTGATTAGATCACTTGCCAAGGTCATATAAGGGCTCTGTGCTAGAGCCCAGACCTGAGTCTATTTGTATGACTCAGATATAGTTCTGTGCTTTGGAAGAGCTTACTTATCCTGAGTTTCCAGAATTGTGTTGATCCAGTTTTGATTTCCAGAACAAAAAGTCAGAAATCTCTGACTCCCACTGCACCCAATCCCCTCAGCAAAAACGTTTGAGTCCAGGAAGAATTCATTTCTAGAAACAAAACCATGCTTTTTGCAGGCCCAGGCTCACAGTTTAAAGATTCAGTCAGATTGTTGTGTGAAAATGCCTACTTTTTATTGCTTGCAAAATAGTGATAAAGAATACTATCTAACAACAGCCTTGGCCATCTGGCCTGGCTAAAAGCTTTTGAAGTGACTTATTACAACAGTTTTATAAAGACTGTTTTAATGACTGTCTTACTTCAAAACAAAACCAAAGCCAACTCTTTATGCTTAAAATCTCCATTCTATGGCTGAAAGTAATGAACTGGAGATTTCAAAGGTAGAACTGCCAGTATTTAATTTTCACTTACTTTCAAGGGCATGAAGAACTTGATGACTCTTTGTGTCCCTAAAAAACTTTAAATATTTTGGGTCTTACAGGGAGAATACAACTGAGAACTACCCACATCTAGAATGTTGTTGGGCTATTGGGAATTACTGGGAAGTCTTTCACTTTGAATTCAAACTGAAATATTTCATGTGTAGTCTACAATAAGACGTTGCTTTGTTCTGAAACAGATTGCTGATCTTTTCTGGTTGATGCTGTCTTCTACCCTAGCATTTCACAGGAAATGGATGGGGATGAGAGAGATGTTTCTCCCCCACCTGCATTTCTTGCTTAAGAAGCAAAACCTATTTTATTCCTAACAGGTATGACAATGCATAGCAGTAATTTCTGGTGAGACTTGTACATCTTGTTGGCATGTCATTTTTTACTATAAGCAAATGCTTTTTGCAAAGCAATTTGTATTACCATATTTTGTAAAAGTTATTTCAGGTGAATGTTTGATCTCCACTACCTCTTCCACCACCATCTCTTTAGTTAGAGGTCAAGGTGATTGGTTAATTTATTTCCCATTAAAACTGATAGCTATTTTTCGAGTATTCAAGCTAGCAGGAGTAAAAAAAAAAGATTTCTGCTTTTCTTTTGGCACTCATTCATGTCTTTAGATAGTGCTACACTAACTTTCTCAGGGATTGTCTGCCCCCAGTTAATGGAAACAATCCCTGACAATCACTTATTTCTGTCTGAGACCACACACTGAAAGCAAATGTGAGATTAGCCTGTTCTGATGATGTAGAAGCAGAATCCCTTTTGTCCCAGGTTCTGAGCCCCAGTGTTAAACTCACCTCTTAAATTCTGTAGAAGGATGCAAATAGGAAAGAGGAAATTATTTCTGGAAGTACAGTTACAGAAATACTACATAAGTTTGTGTCACATTAAAAAAATTACCAAATTCATTGTTAATTAATGATGTAATTCCCACTTTTTGTCATATAGACCTGCACATGAATCAGTGATTTCCAGCATGGCTGAAAATGAGTCTGCAGGGAAGTCCAGCTCACTAACATAATAATGGAGGTCTGGCATCTTCAAAGATATTAAACAAACCCCCAAAACTCAAAAACTCCAAAACAAAACAGTGCACAATTGTTTTCTCACTAAATCATTCCAGCTTTGCAGATAGCATCAAACCATTACACAGGTTATGCTGCTTTTAAAAATAGAATGTTTCATTATTGATTCATATAGATGTTCAATAAAAACAGAAGGGTTTTGTTCACTTTGAAGAATGCTAGCAGAATACTAAGCTGCAAATTAGAATATCAGATAAGCGAGTCCTTATTGACAAATTAATTATAGTTCCATAATTCATTCCTTTTTTTTTTTAATCAAAAACTCATTAAATCAGTGGGTGAGCTCTTCTGAGGAAGAATAATCAGAAGATAATCATGCCAGATTTGAATAATTTCATCACAGCTCTTCCACTTTAGGCTTCTCTAGAGATCTAAAGGGTGGGATTTGAACTTCATTACAAACTGCTTATGGATATAATGCAGATGGATGGGAAAGCAATTTGAAGAATTTTTTTCCTGGTAATGAGTTGCCTTTGAAGCTTGTGAGCTGGTTGTTGGACAAATTTGTAAACAATTAATGCTTGTGTACAAGGAACTAGGACACTATAAGTTTTGGATTTTATTAATTAAATTAGTTTCTAAGCAAAGACTAAAGAACACTGTATATAAGGGTGGTTTTTTTGTCTTATTAAATATGCCTTCCTCTGATGTCTGAAAGTATTTAAGGACTCCATCTCACTGGGCTGAGACCATGTCCCTTTATTTTTTCAGGCTACACCCTGGTCTAATAAAAGAGAGACTTTTCTGCCTTACCTCCCTTACATCCCTTAGATACTCAAAGCGACTTCATCAATATTCCTTTGAGAGCCTGCTCATGTGTGCATGTGCTCACCCAGCACTTTCTCAAGGGCTGTATCTTTGCAGATTGTGTTACCAGCACTATTCAGCTGCATTAAAAGACACCAAGACCTGGCCTGGTGGGTGGTGCATCATGATCTGTAGAAAGCAGTGGCTGCATGGCACACCTGCAGTATCAGACTCGTAGCCATGACCACCTGCTCATCTCATTTACCACATGCAGACAGGGGTGTGCAGCCTGTACTACCAGGAGCAGGGATTTTCTGTATAGAATGACCCACTGCAGGCCCTGAGGATCCATCTCCATGCAACAACAAGCAGGCACCATTACTGGCAATCTTGTTTGAGTCTCTCCTAAGACTGCTCTGCACGACTGCAGCAAAACAGGAAGGTTTCTGTGATGCACGCACACACAGACCAGTCACTCTTGGGCTACTCTCATTGAGGTGTGCAGGCAAGGACAAAGCAGACCCACAAACCTTCTCAATAAACCATTTCTCTTGCAGCTGGCATCTCAGCATCCCACAGCCATGCTGTAGGAGCTGTAAACCTTAGGGCCATTCTTGGACATGCTCCCTTTGCCAGGGCATGGCATGCAGAAATCTCAAGGCCTGAGACTAACAGCCATGTCCTCAGATTAGTGCAGTGCAGGTTGGGCTCAGTTTAGCACTCAGAACCCTCAAGAAATGAGCCTGAACAACACACTCCTAGCAACAACAAGTTTTGGCAGGGCCTGAGTTTTTAAAATGCCATGTTTCAGCTAGCTGTAGTCATAAAGGCACCAACTCAGTAACTCAGTTTAAAGACAAATTCCAGTGTGTCATACTAAGCCTCCAACAGCCCTCAGGAGGCCGTCTCAGCATGTGGCAATGCGACTCCCATGTTCACACACCTGGCAGAATAAATGCTTCTTTCAATTAAAAATATCTTTAGGAATGCTAAGATAAGAAAGAGGTACACAGTGGCCATTTGTACACTGGTATCTACAATTTTCAGCCTCAGATTATCAAGCAGACACAAAGAAAGCAGCAAACACAGAATGTGTCTATTATTAATAAACTGGTTTCCCTCTGTGCACCTGAAAACATTTTCTCTTTGAAGACATACATAACCATCAGTACATTACAGAGGTAAAATTCCAAAAGACTGTGGGATCAAGGCTGTCCAGATAACATGTTTAAGTACAAGCATTCTGGTCTGTGCTGAAGGCAACATCTTGTTAACATGTCTCTTAGCAGTTTTTCACAAAATGTATTAGCTCATTACAGATAAGCCCTGAGCATAAGCAGTCTGGGTAATCTAAGTGAGAGAAAAAATAGTGCTTTTCAAAAGAATGAACTGACTGAAAGAGGAAATTTAACTTCACCAAGGAGACTGTCTCAGAAGCAGCTCCTATAATACAAGTCACAGAAACTTCAAATGCTTAGTGTTTTTCCTTGATTTTCCCTCAGCTTGCTATTCCTAGTGGTACTGCTGACTCAGACAAATTGTTCAGGCTTGGAATTGGTAACATACAAAACCATTTCAAATTTTATTTTTAAACTTAATTTCTACCCTAAAAATATCTAGGGTTCTTTTTAAACCTTTGACAGGTCACTTGAAATGCATCCAAAGCCCGTCACATTTTTCCTCGCTAAAACCCTCTTAACTTTTAGCCTAAGCCCATTAAACCAGGACAATGAGGCTTCTTCTAACATGAAATTCTGCATCTACAGAAACTGATGACAAAATGTCCACAGACCTCAGCAGGTCACGATATTGTTCCTTCAGACTTGCAGTAGATGAATATTCATTTGCCAAAATATTAGGCCAGAAAGAAATATTTGAAATAAGATTGTGCAATACTGCATGCAAAGAGCATGATAGAAAGGTTAGTAGAATTTATATCAGTGAGTATATGTAGAGCTGTACATCAGTTGCTGGGCTTTGTTACTCATTCATGCTGGGAAGAATTATTGTTCACTGCTCAAAATTCTTCACTTTTAAAAACATATACATTGCCAGTATGTAAAATAACTGCTGCTTTCTAAAATGTTTGTTACTGCCCATTATAAAAGAGACTTCTAAACAAAAAAAGTATGTTGAGGCTGTGTTCTAAAGATTGATAAAAAATGGAGAATTAATTGTTTTTTCTTGCAATTTTTAATTGTGATACAAGAAGGATATGCTATTTGTTTCATAGCATTTGGTAGTTCTTTGCTTCATCTTAGTGATCAGATTGCTCCACATCCTTTTTATGGAGTACCCTGTACCTTGAGATTGCTTGCTCATCACACAAGGTGAAGGGAGACTGTCCTTCTGAACAGAACTGCCTAGATGGTATTTATAATACTGTAACTTCAATAAATTTAAATAAACCTGTACATTTTATTTCTCTGAAAACATCCCTGACATCTAGTGTCCCTTAGAGCTGTACTTGTATTGTTTCACAGTGTCTTGCTTTAGAAAGACAGNGGAGGATGGGTGGTGGAAGAGATATAGAACACTGTTCCTCCTGTTTTTTAACAGCTGGCCCATTAACAGAAGACACCCACCCCCTCCCCCCTGGAGTGATGAGGAATGGGTCATAGAAGAGATAAAGAAACACCTCTCCAAAGGGTTTCAACAGATGGCAAATAGAACACACACCTTTGGTTACATATTGCAACCCAAGACACACAGCCACAGAGGCAGCACTGCAACCAGTGCTGAGGCAGCTGCTGTTACTGAGCCAGACCGTGAGGGGTTTCTGCAGCCAGGTGAGCAGCTGTGTGAGTGCTCTCTGCCAGCCACATCGGAGAGGCTGAAGTCCATCTAACCCTGCCTGCAACTGGAATGAGAACATGTGTTTGCCTGCCTGCCTGCCTGCATGCAGACATGTCTTTTATCTTGTGATACAGCCAACACTTGGAGGATCATGCCAGTTCTCAGACAGTTCGGGTTTTGATGGGACATCCTTTAATGGTGAGAGGCAAGAAGGCTTCTTGCTGTCCCAGGACAGATATCCATTGCATTCTGCTGACTGTAAAGGGCACCCAGGGTAGACTGAGATGAAGTCATCCATGCTGTAGCCATCTAAAAGTGGGAAAACTAAGACTCGTTTTAGTTGACAGGTGTGAGTTTCGTAGTTAAGAAAATTTCCCAGTGAACAATTGGGTAGACCATCCTTTTGCAGTGCACGTCTTTCCAGAGCGCTAAATGCTAACTCAACAAGCATAAGATTTAGTTGTTCTTTAAAAAATCAGCTTTGAAAACAGTGCCCTTTCTGGTGTAAACGTGAAGACCTCAAGTGAAAATTCCTGATCAAGAGGACAGAACAAAGCAAGCCCTTCCCTGTCTGACAGGCTGCTGCCAGTGACAGCAGGGTGGAGCAGCCAGTGAAGCTCAGCCCTGCCATGGGAAGATGGTGACAGACCTTCAGTGGCCAATCCTCTGTTTAGGGAGGGAGGAGGTGGGTCTCCAATTAATTATAAGCCTTGGCACAGGTCCAGATGTTGTCATGCCTGTGACTTGATCGGTTTAGAGGAAATATATATCTGAAAGGAGGATCTGTCCAGAATGATTGAGTTATACTGCAGTTGAAAGCAGAACAGATGTATAAGCAGAAGTGATGGTGTCACTGAGAATCAGTTACATATCTCATGGGAAAACTTTCATTTGTTGAATAAGGACAATATGCTGTACTGCACACATATCCTCCTATAAATGTAATCCATTTGCCCTGCTCTGAAAGTATGTGTGACAGCTGTTCTGCCCAGAAGCAAAACGACATTTTATATCAAAAGCATTATTGATTTCCTCTCTTAACTGACTTTGGTAAAATATTAAAAGCAACTGTTAATATACAATACAAATCTCCAGAAACTGTCAGTCTGCAAAGTGGAAAGGGTTTGGCATTTTCTGCTAACTCTTCATCTTTCACATCTTTCTGCATTTTCTGATTCTGTCAGAAGAAATATCTCCAATATGGATCTATCAGAGAAAAGTTGAAAAAATGCGAGGAAAAATCTGCTCAGGCAAAATTCACAGACAAAGGTGGTAAAATTTTTTGGTCTCAGACATGCATTCAGAATAAAAATGACCCAGAACAGGATGCAGGTAGCCAAGTTTGTCAGTGTGCTGGCTGCAGGACCAGAGGATTACCAGTGCCCACTGGAGCACTTTGCTGGAGGAATGGAATTCCACTTAAAAGCAGGTGAGGATCAGTTCCACACAAAATACGTGATCTGCTCCCTGCTGTACACTTTCTCCTCCCACCCCCTCATATCCTGGGGGGTGGTAGTCCCAGGCCATCTGCCTGGAAGTAATGGGCCTTCATTCCAATCCTCTTCTCCTTGGACCTCTCTCCCTGAACTCAGACAGCCTTTGTATCCCATCAGGACTAACTTCATGTCTCTTTGTCCTTACCATATGGCCTAGCGCTTACTCTGTCCAGCTGGGAGGATAAAACACACCACAAAGAGGGCACAGGTGACTCTTTAGAAAGAAAGAATAGATGGTACCTCATCAGCTTTTCAGAGAGACCCTACGTGCATGCTGTGGGTTGCTGCTACAAACTGCTGAAAGACATTGTCATCAGGATATCTCAGCCATCAGCTTAATGTGATGCAGTTAAATTTTGAATGCTTGTGAAACGGTTCCCATGTCCTGTGGCTGAATGTCAGTGAATGAACCCTGTGAGCAAGTCCAATTTTTCTGCTGCTTTTGGAAAGAGGCCAAGACCATTGGAAACAGGTTGTGATGTAAATTTTAAAAAAAAAAAAAAAATAAAAAAAAATGATGTTTATTGGAATGGGGGAAATTATTCAACAACAGTCATATGGATTGAGAAAGATCAAGTCCTCCACCCAGAAGAATTGTATTTTTACAAAATGGAACACCTCTAGCAGGAACTACAGCAAGAATGCCAACACCAATTACATTATAGCTTTCTAATCAAGCCACAAATAGGCTGTGGGAGAAGGAGGTTCACGTGCCACATGGATGTGAGAAAAATGTATTTCTCTTACAGATAACTTGCCTGTCAACAGAGAGATGTAACTTCACACTATGTTTTGGTCTCAAAAAAAGGTTTTTTGATGTAAAAAATAAAAAAAATTATAGGGAAATTCCAAAACAGCTTAATTTGTAATATTTGTCTCCTGGGAATTCATTTACCAGGTGCATACAAGAACTGGGAACATTTCCTTTTTGGCCAGCTCCCCTTACTTGTGCTGGCTGCAGGCCACACAGGTGAGCCTCAGCTGCTGTTATGTAAGTTATGAAATACTTCAGAAAAAGAGAGAAAGATATAGAATGACATCTGTACCAACAATGAGCCAAAGTCAGAAGTTTCAGCTGTTTGCATCAGCAGGGAAAATGTAATGATATTTTCGAGACTCTTATATTCATAAATTTTGTTTATCCACAATAATCCCTGTGGAAGGGTAGTTTTGCAGTAGCTATTACATTTATCATGGTGACACTTCCTTGTTTGGTGAGAAAAGCTTTTGTTGTATGCTAATGCATGTATTTTGTCTATTTATTGATTAAAAAGTTATACTTAATGCAAATCAGGAATGAAGAAGACTGTTGGCTTTTCTAATCCTGTAGGTGAGCTTAAATCCAGCAGCAAATCAAATATGCAGTTGAAAGATGTTTGTGATGGAGCTTCAGTCCAACATTGAAGGTTACAGAAGTTGTGACTGATTCATAGTCAGAGCACTGGTATGCTCTGTCTACTGATACCTGTTATATTACATATCATATAATATATATAATATATATAATATATATATGAGATATTATATATATTTTATGTATATATATAGTATATATATATAGTCTACATTATATATCTTAAATTATCTTATATATTCTACTGATACATGGAGATCTGTTGCTGCCAAATTGGCTGTTGTTCATTCCAGCTTTAGTAGCAGATGATATTTAAAGTTTTGTCATCAACAAATTGATTTTACATGAGAAACTTGCTTTTGCCATCATGAATGATGTGTAATG
>VXBB01009093.1:27942-43276 GCA_013399915.1 Illadopsis cleaveri | reverse complement strand
CCATCATGAATGATGTGTAATGGTTTATTGCAGGTACTCATTGCTCAGAATATATTGGTGACCATTGTGCATTTTCACAGATGCTACCAGCTTTGTTTTAAACCCAATAATTTTCATCTACTCCAGTCTAACAAAGATATTAAATAAAATTAATACAAACAAATCTTGGCAAACATTCATTATGTAGCATGTTTAAATTCTGGATCATCCATTCCATAATCTCTTTGCCTGTTTTGTCGCTTTGGATTTAAGTGAATTCAATAAGAATTTCAGTCAATGAGAGCTTCGACAAGCCTGATTTTTGTACTATCTTACTGAAGCAGTTCACTCTTGTTTTTTCACACGTTGCCCCAATAAGTTCTCCACACCATTTCTCTTCTGTTTTAATTCAGATTGAAGATGTCCTCCATGGTGCAGTGATGATCTTATTTTGATTTTCATGTGTGGAAATTATTTTTCTGCGTGGATGTGATCAAAGTTTGTGTGATGCACGTGGATTTTCATGCTATTTCTTAAACAAGTGGTTCACAGAGGTGAGGGGTGGAATGTGTTGGGTTTGTGTGACAGGGTGGTGGCTGCAGGGGTGGCTTCTGTGAGAAGCTGGCAGAAGTCTCTCCCATGTCTGACAGAGCCAATCCCAGCCTGCTCCAGGATGGACATGCCACTGGCCAGGGTTGAGCCCATCAGGGATGGCAGTAACACCTCTAGGATACACGTTTGAGAAGGTGGGAAAAAAATTATTGGGCAGAAGCAACTGCAGCCAGAGAAGAAAGGAGTGAGAACATGTGAGTGATGCAGTTCTGCAAACACTGGAGTCAGTGGAGAAGGAGGGACAGGAGCAGGGACCAGAGCAGAGATTCCCCCATAGCCCCTGGTGCAGCCCATGGTGAGGCAGCTGTGCCCCTGCAGCCCACTGAGCTCCATGGTGGAGCAGAGACCCACCTGCAGCCCATGCAGAACCCCACACAGAGCAGGAGGATGCTCAAAGGAGGCTGTGACCCTGTGGGAAGCCCACACTGGGACAGGGTCCTGGCAGGGTCTTCTCCCATGGCCCTGTGGAGAAAGGAGCCCACACTGGAGCAGATTTGCTGGCTGGACTTGTGACACTGTGGGCAACCCCAGCTGGAGGAACCTGTTCCAGAAGCACAGCAAGCCATGGAAAAACAGGGTTCTGTCTCTCTGGACCACTTTGTGGGAGGAGGTAGGAAATAGTGAATAAAGCTAAGCCTGGAAAGGAGGGAGAGGTGGAGGGAAAGTGTTTTTTAGATTTGTTTTATTTCTCATTATCTTACTCTGATTTTGACTGGTAATAAATTCTATTAATTTTCCCAAGTTTTGCCCATGACTGTAATCTGTGAGTGACCTCTGTCTATCCTTATCTCAATTCAGGAGTCTTTCACTATAAACTCTCTCCCCTGTCCAGCTGAGGAGAAGAGTGACAGAGTGGCTTTTGTGGGTACCTGGCATCCAGCCAGGCTCAAACCACCACACTGCCCCAGGAAATGGTTTGAGAGAGGGATCATGCCTCTTTTATTAGCCCTGGTGAGCCTTCACCTGGAGTGCTGTGTCCAGTCCTGGGCTCCTCAGGACAAGAGAGACATGGAGCTCCTGGAGGGAGTTCAGCAGAATGCAACCAAAATGATTAAGGGACTGGAACATCACTCTCCCTAGCAAAAGCTGAGAGAGAACGACCTGTTTAGCCTCAAGAAGAGATGACTGAGAGGGGACTGTATCAATCTATGTAAGTACCTCAGTGGAGGGTATCAAGAGGATGGATCCAGGCTCTTCTCAGTGGTGCCAAGGAATAGGCACAAGAGGCAATGGGCAAAAACTGATGTACAAGAAGTTTTCCCCTGAATATAAGGAAAAACTTCTTTACTGTGTGGGTCACCAAGTGCTGGAACAGATTGCTCAGAGAGGGTGTGGAGTCTCCTTCCCTCAAGATACTCAAGAACCATTTGGACACAACCCTGAGTACCAGGGGATCCTGCTTAAAGAGGGAGGTTGGACTAGATCACATCCAGTGATAAGACAGACCTTCCAGCTTTAACCGTTCTAAGATTTTGTGAATCTGTAATTGAATACCTGAAGGCNCTGATTTTGACTGGTAATAAATTCTATTAATTTTCCCAAGTTTTGCCCATGACTGTAATCTGTGAGTGACCTCTGTCTATCCTTATCTCAATTCAGGAGTCTTTCACTATAAACTCTCTCCCCTGTCCAGCTGAGGAGAAGAGTGACAGAGTGGCTTTTGTGGGTACCTGGCATCCAGCCAGGCTCAAACCACCACACTGCCCCAGGAAATGGTTTGAGAGAGGGATCATGCCTCTTTTATTAGCCCTGGTGAGCCTTCACCTGGAGTGCTGTGTCCAGTCCTGGGCTCCTCAGGACAAGAGAGACATGGAGCTCCTGGAGGGAGTTCAGCAGAATGCAACCAAAATGATTAAGGGACTGGAACATCACTCTCCCTAGCAAAAGCTGAGAGAGAACGACCTGTTTAGCCTCAAGAAGAGATGACTGAGAGGGGACTGTATCAATCTATGTAAGTACCTCAGTGGAGGGTATCAAGAGGATGGATCCAGGCTCTTCTCAGTGGTGCCAAGGAATAGGCACAAGAGGCAATGGGCAAAAACTGATGTACAAGAAGTTTTCCCCTGAATATAAGGAAAAACTTCTTTACTGTGTGGGTCACCAAGTGCTGGAACAGATTGCTCAGAGAGGGTGTGGAGTCTCCTTCCCTCAAGATACTCAAGAACCATTTGGACACAACCCTGAGTACCAGGGGATCCTGCTTAAAGAGGGAGGTTGGACTAGATCACATCCAGTGATAAGACAGACCTTCCAGCTTTAACCGTTCTAAGATTTTGTGAATCTGTAATTGAATACCTGAAGGCATTTAAAAGATCTGTAGACATGGCATATAGATACATAATTTAGTGGTAAAGTTGGCACTGTTAGATTTATGGTTGGACTCAATGGTTCTTTTTCTAAATTACTCTGATTCTATGATCTTGGTGGGGATGAACAAGAAACTAAAAGGGGACCCATGGACTTACCAAGTGGTACAAGCTTCCAGATGTGCTACTCCTCTTGTGTCTCCAAAGGCTCCAGCCACACAGTATGTGCCTGACTGAACCCCAGCATGTCAGTACCGCTTCTGCTGTTGGAGATGAGCTGTCTTCATGAGCTTATTTCCTTGGAACCGAGAAGGGAAGTCTTCTTTCTTCTGTCTGCTCTGTCATGCAGAAAAAAAAAATAGGATTTTGCAGAAATAACTTTCCTGTTCAGAAATAACTTCCTGCATCATCCTGGTACACCCAATAGATAGTGCCTGATACAATTGCACATGTGCTCCTACAAGCCAGTGAGTATTAAGTTTTCCATTATCTAGTACCCAGCAGAGGAAAGAAAATGTCAGCTAGAGAGGAGAGTTAAAAGTGTCCAAAAATGAGGAGCAGCTCCATTTCCTCATCTTTCCCTTCTATATGTATGAATATTTTTTTCTAACAAAATAAAATTCCTTCTTAAGATGAGAAAACTCATTTAGGAAGAGGCCTAGACGACCAAACCTTAACATAGTCCTTGAAACAAGCTTTAAGGAACCCTGACATAACCAGGGACCACAAGGGATTCAGCCAGTGCAGGAGTCCTGCAATCAGTCGAAACTGAGTCTCTACTTGTAGGATCAGAGAGCAAACACTGGAGTTTTTGTCTCTGAGACAGTAGATAACCACATACAGGGGACACCATTTCAGAAACTAAACCCTACAAAGTCTCCACTTCCCCATGGTTTAAGTGAATTTCTGCCTCAGTGCTTCTCCTTGCCTGAAATTTTTCAGTAATCCCACCTGATTCTAAAGAAGACTTTCCCATCACTTAGCTTTTTTCAAAACAAGATAGAACTGAAGATTAGATTCATTCAGCCACTAACAGCTAGTCATTCTGTTGCTCCAATGCCTTTAGGAATTGCAAACAAATGTGTTTCTGGTGCTAAAAAATGAAACCCTAAACAAGCACAAAAATATTTCTGCCAGAGCATCTGTACAAGCCTGTGACTTATACCTCCTGCATGCAGTCATTTTTCCTAAACAATGACCCAAGTGTCCTTGTTTTATAGGAAACTCTCTTGTCAGGAACTCCCTCCTGCAAATCCAGACATGCAGCTCAGCACAGGAAGTCAGGCTCTCATGGCTCCAGGCATTGTTAATCATTTTTAAATGATCATTAAAAAGCAGCAGCAGCGAAAGGATGCAGCTCTGGTGAGGTCAGATAACAGAAATGCCTCTTTTTGGTGGGGGCTGGGGAATGGGGGGGCAGTGTAAAATAAAAACACATTTTGCAGGCTGAGTTTTAAACACTGTATTCAATGTCTGGGAGTTTAAGACAGGAAAAGAAAAATACAGTACTGATCTGACAGTTTCTGAGGCCATTTCTACCCTGCTTCCTGTGGCCCCTCATTCCCAGCAGACAGACCCACACTCCCTCTGTCTCCGTGCAACCACGGAGACTTTGCTGTTCCCAGTGCTGCATAGGTCTAATACTTCAAGTCTCCAAGACCTGACAATTCTCAAAGTGCTGCACATTGCAATAATACTGCTCAGTCCACAGTTTCTGGGTACTGTGCCTTGCCACAAAAACTTAAAAAATCGTTGACTTGTTAAAGCCTTTGGGTTTTATATGATTAAAAGTCATATCCAGTTTAAATCTTGTGATGCAACCTAATTTTTGCAGGCTATGTGTGCTGTACCTAAGTTTTGTCATCATTAATTATGTCCACACGTGACTTTAGTGTCATTTGTGCCATCAACTAATGATGACATAAATGTCACTGACCCTATTGTTATGAGAAATGTACAGCACAATGTATTTTTTCTCTCCTCCTGAACCTCTCCTATATACTACCATATGGTTTCTTTACCAAGGGCACTCTGCCATCTGGGCTGTGGAGCCTAATGCCCTGAGGAAGACATTGACATAAACCAATTTATGTTAAGACCCAGACCTCAGACATACGATATTAGTGTGCCATACGGCCGGCCCCCACAGATGAGGATGGATTGTCAGCGCCCCAATAGCTTCCCCAGTTTCTCCCTTCTTTGGTGGTCCTGGCTCTCAGCTGTGCCAGGCATGTCTGTGTGATCCCCTGGGACCCAGTGTGGTTGGAGATACTGCCCACCCTGCCACCAGGCTCCTGCCAAGGCCCCTCCCCAGCAGGAAAAGCCTGGCTGCCCATCCTGAAGTCATACGGTGTATTCTCATGGCACTGCCTCTGCCCAGCAAGAGTGGTCTCAGTGGAGGTATCAGAATCTGATCTGTGGCCAGCAACCCTTTTACACCTTTTTTCTTCTTGTGAACTCTCCTAATTTAACCCCATACTTTCTCAGCCCTGCCTGTTTTCCTGCCTACTTCTCCCCAGATTTTGATCCCCATCTGCCTTCAGGGACCTCTTTCTTTTACCTGCGTGAAAAACAACACCTGTTCCAGCCAGGAGGAGGGTGTGGATGTAGGAGAAACGTTTTCACTGTAGATAAAGGTAGGACTTTTGTTTCCAACCTGAGTTTGTTGGCCATCATACAGATGCTGCCCTTCACCAGTACAGTGAAAACCTCCATAACCTCTGGTGGCACCTCCAGGCTGGGTGAACATCTCAGGGGTGCTCTGTGTCCCATCTCCCTGTTCAGGTTGCCAACCCTGCCTGTACAGGAGAAGTGTGCTAGCCACTGCCAGGAGACCACAGTGAAGCTTTCAATCACAAATATGTGTATTTTTCAGAAAAAAAACAGGGAAAAACTAATGGCTGATGACCTTGAAAACAAGGCACAAATGTTTGCTTATTAGTCTTCACTTAACTTCACAATTCAGTCTTGCACCTTTTTATTAAGTTTTTTCTCTGCTTGCTTCATTGCAAAGCATTGAACCAGGCTGCTTGGCAACTAATTCACACAACTGTGGTTGCTAAGGAACCACCGAAGAAAGTAGATTAGTCTCCAGTAACCTGTTTCATTGTCAGAGATGTTTATTTTGCATAAAGGCAATAACTGTACACAAAGGAGTTTATTGAACTTGGATGAACAAGCAAATTATGCAGCATTACTTTTCCTTCCAACAGCTTTCTCTGCTGTCACAAAGCCTCACACAAAGACTTGAGCATTTCCTCAGGGAACAGGATTTATTTGTTCAAACTTGTGCACTCCATTGAGGCCAAATTGGAGGATGTTGGCTTGTAGGCTGCACTCCAGTTTCCCCAAGGACATGCAGGAGGAATATTTGTGTCCTTTGCACTTTCTCTCCAGGTATGCTCACCTGCCAACCGCAGCACCAGCCCTCGGCCTTCCCAACACCTGACAATAGCCAAAAAAGAGCACTGCTGCTGGCAGGTTTTGTGCAGACAGTTTCTGCTGCTGTCTGCCCCACGACAGAGCTTCCCCTGTCTGCACTGCTCTGCAGCCACACCGCCCAATGTTCTGTCCACCCTGGGCTCTGCTGCCCTGCCAGGTACTTCCATGTGCAGTTCTCCCAGCTACAGCTGCCAGAGCCCCACAGGAGCAAACCTCTCCCAAAAACTCCACCTTCAGTGAGGAGCCAATGCCCCATCAGCCATTTATCTACAACAAGGAGACTGTTGTTTTTTATGTTGTTGTTGTTGGTTTGGGTTTTTTTGTTGGTTGGTGGTTTTTTGTTTTTTTTTTTTTGAGGCCCAGTTCCCCTTGCTGTCTTGCTCCAGCACTTTCTCCTGCACCAGAGCCTTGTCTGTTGATGAAATTTCTGGCATTTCTTCACTTTTTGGATATCAACAGATAAACAAGAAGGGATGAGCTATTTGAGGAATACAGCTAGGGATTTAGAGATAAAGAACAAAAATAAGGCAAACAATATTAAGGACTACAGCAGTCCTGCTCAAAGCTCCCAGGTAACACTGTCTGTGCCACCTCACCCCATAAGGATATCTGTGGTGCCCTAACACCAGCTGCTGATATAAGCACAGATTTGCAGAATTTTGTGCACAGACTTCTGAAGATCCATGGGCTGGTTCTAAGAGCTTTCAAGTCAAGCCATAAAAACAAACCCATCATCAGTAAGCATAAATCCCTCACTACTTCTATCAAAAATTCACGGATTTTCAGATCAAAAACAGATTGAAAATCAGAAACCCAAAGTCCATATCCCTTAAAAAGTCACTCAGATCTCCAGTCCAAGACATGAAGTGATAAGAACACATCAATCCATTAATGAATCACCCCAATAAGTAATTTTATTTTTTTCTTGTTTGGTTGGGGTTTTTTTTAAGAACAGCAAGTCTTAGGATGACAAAAGGAAAAAAAAAAAAATTCAAACCATGAAATCTAGTGCTGATAACTATTATCAATTAGTTTTAAATTGAAAATTGCAAAAATTTCCTATGTGGGGCCAAGTTCCACAGGCAGTTACAGTATGGCAGGTAGAAGTGCACAACAGCAAGTAAAACTAACACATTCTTTAGTGAACAGAAAAAGTGTTTGGGTTTCTTACAGATTTATATCCTCTTCTGCCTTCCCAGTGTAATAACCTCAGTTATTCTGTTCCTTCATGTCATAAATATTCTGTGGCCAGTTGTCTTCATGCATGAAGACTGGCTGACTGCTACTGAACATATTGTCACACAACTGCCTTTTTCTCTGTGGCACTAATTCAGATCTCTTCTTTCCAGTTACTAATATTTTAAAAAAACCCCAAACATTGGGACATATTTCACGTTAAGATTTCTATCATATCCTTCAAACTCAGTTCAAATTGGCTAGCAGGTAGCAAAATCACCAGGGCAGGGGGAACTGATACACAACTGGAGAGACTAACTGTGTTATCACAGAAACCTCAGTTCCTTAGGAAACCAGCTAAAAATTGATATACAAGCATTGCAGTTACTGAGAAAAAGCACAGCTCTTGGAAGATATGTAACTCACAGCTGAAGCTTAAAGGAAAAATGATAAACCAAAGGTATTTTACTTCATTTAATGCAATTCTGATATAGGTACCACTGCAGGTATTCCTAGGAAAGGTTTTCTGGACTGTCTATTTCAGGTACTTTGAATCAGCAGGAAACACCTCATTGTGGGTTTAATGGAGAGAACTGTGCACTTATATTTTGTGGAAAATGATAAGAGACACATCATCTCCCCATGTGTTTTGTGGGGCTGGGCTCTCATTACTCTAGTGAGCAATGTGAGATTCTTCCCACCAGCACAAGATTACAAAGTAAGCGTGGTACAGGAACTCAGGTGCTAGCATGGGAATGAACTTCACAGCTATATAACCATAAATAGAACCTCTGCCATGAAGGCTCCTCACAGATGACATTCAGCAAAATGTGGTGTCATCAATCTCTCTTCTCCATTCCATTCCATTCTTTGCCCCAGGAGATCTCTAACTGGGGATGTCTGTGTTATACTACCTTATGTTACCGTGTCTGGAGGCTGATGTAACTTTTACAACATACTGAGAATCCAGTTGATAACCAGACAGAGGTTGTTTTCTTAATTTACCACTGATTAATGACCAATCCAGCTGTTGCAAAATTTTCCCAATAGAGAGATTTGTTAGGTCAAGGAGAGGTGAAAAAACCCCACCATTTAAGTTAGAGATGCTTTGTAGAAGCTTCTACAAAACAAGTGTTACAAACACTAAATTTTCCATGTCAATTTTGTTAAACAATGGCTTGTGTTATACTCCCATGGAAATTTTCTTGTAAAAGGAGAGGGCTGTAATTCTCTTCTCTGTTTTCAAAGTATGATCTCACTGTCCAGATCTAGTTAAGGACAGAAGCAGCCTGAAATTGTAATGACGAGAACAGGAAGGGCATCTGTGTGCTCTTTTCACTAGTCCATGAAAGACCTTTCACACAAGTCTACACAATAACCTGGTGTGATCGTCCATGTAGCAGGATGTTCAGGAAGAGGTTCAAAAAAAGAATCAAATAAAATGTCTGGATCATATCACAAAATACGCTACAGTCATTCCTTTGGTTTTGTTGGAACACTTTAGAAATTTTAAACAGTATTTCAATGAAATCATGACAATGGATACCAATGTTAAAAATGTTATATATTAAAAAATCAATGTGTTTTAAAATTATGTTTAAAAGATATTATTCTCAGTTAATGACCCTGAAATTAGCTCAGTTGGTTAGACCATGTTGCTAGTAACAGCAAGGTTGTGGATTTAATCCCTGTACACACCGTTCACTTAACAGCTGGACTCAATGATCTTTGTGGGCCCCTTCCTACCCTGAATATTCTGTGAGTCTGTGAATTGTGTCCACAAGAACCAACCAACCAGCAAAAAAATCCCAAATAAATTACTTTAAAAAAATACTTTCTAAAAAATACTTTTTAAAAATTTTAGTAGAATCAAAAGTAGTTTGAAACACGCTGAATTTCAAATGTATCGGAAAGTTTCAAAAAGATCTCTACAGATCAGGTTCTCTGTAGATCAGAATACACATACTTACATATTCTGAAAGTTTGAAAGTCATTCCTGTGAGGGTTCTGGTTAACTTGAATTGGTGTATTCAGAAGCTTTTCTGGAGAAATTAAAACTTAAAACAAGTCTCTGATCTTAAATCTTATTTCTTGTTCCTTGTAGAATTATTTCCTGTTCTTTACCCCTCAGATGAACATAAAGAATGCAGAGTCTTGGTCAAATGCCATGTGCTTACATATGTCAGTCCTGATGGGGCATGAATTGCTCCCACAGTTTCTCACTCTGCAGAGCAGTGCTCAGTTCTTTTCCATGCACATTGACTATGATGTCAACAAGACACCAGTAATGTCAAGGTCGAGATAAGAGAGAAGGAAAGGAATTAGTGCTGTGTTTAAAAGTTGCAAAAAGAAGGATCAGTCTTCAGACATTTAGGGATAATGATCTGGAACATGAGGATATCTGAGACCAAAAATGGGGGCAGGGACAAAATAGGAGAATAGTGCATGAAAGGATAAGGGGTTTCCATTTTCTGTTAAGGCAGGAAATTATTAAAGAAGAGCCATTACAATTCCTAAGGATCCTTTCTTTTTGCTGTGCCTCTGAGGCACTTCTTTGGCTTCTGTCTCTAGATAAGTCTGAATCAGTTATCATTCCAAGCAGATGTCAGGGCCAAAATATTTGCACCAAAGTACAGGTGATTCAGACTCTGGGCTCCAAATGGCTCTTCTGTAAGTAAACCTGCTTAGATTTCTCTCTACAAAATGGTGAGTGCAAGGATAAGTACTTTTGCAAAACAGATCATGCCATCAAAGCAGCAGCCCTTGAACTATACTTTATCCTTCTGCCAACTTTCTTCTGGAATTACAGAAAAGCAGTATAGTTAGCTGAGTGTAAAAATAATTTAAAATATAAGCTGCAATACGTCAATGTGGATGCCCATTTTGGACCAATGCTGCTGAAAGCAGTAGAGGGGCTCCACAGAATGTATTCTAGTGGAAGGGGAATTCAATTAGGCATGAAAATTAAGTATTTCTTTGAATAAAGAAATAAGTGCTGCTGTTGCTGAGAATCAACCTGCAACAAAGCCTGGCCATAAGCAATTCACAATTGAGTAAATCCTGACACAAAGAAAGCTGTTACTTTTGGCCCATGCTGTTGGCATGGTCTTACAACACATATTGAAAGATACAGGTGAAGTTTGGCACACTGCATAACAAAATTAGCAATGAAAGGACTCTCCTTTGTAAAGTCTCAAAGACATCTAATTTTCTTCTAGTGCCTGAATAACTAAAATAATTGGCTGTGAAGACAAAGCACCTCATGAGAGTCATCAGATTTTAAGAACTACTCTAAGCATCTGGCCTCACTTTGTGCAACAACACAGACTGTAGAATGTCATTAATGGGCTGGGTTTTTAAAAATAAAGTGTCTCCTGCTTGGGTTGGAGTATTGTCCTGTCAAAAGATATCCAGCCTTGATTTGAAAACATGAAATAATACCAAATCCACAACATCCCTAAGTGCATTGCTTACTGGATAATCATAGTTATGTCTGATCTAGCTTGAGCCTCTCCTAATGCTAAATTAAAGTCCTCTGCAGTCACAAATACAGTCTTCCATGCTTTTAGATCTTGTGGGCTGAGTATCACTGTAGCAGCATAGGCCATAGCTGCTGGGTGTACTGCCCAGTCTGGGTGAGTGCAGGGGAGATACAGTCAGCAATGCAGAGTGACCTCTGAGTGTACTGAGCACTCACAGTCTGCTCCTGTGCTGGAGATGCCACTTTCTGCCCCCACCTAAGGGCTAGAAGCACAAGGATGCTGTGGCTGCCAAACTTGTCTGCCTGCACCTGGGTGATGGAGGATAGTGAGCCTGACAGTGGTCCAAGTGAGTAGTGCTCACAGGCCACAGGAAATGGTCTGGGATGACAGTACCCAAATCAAGTTTTCTCTTCATTTGTCCATTTAGTTTTAAAAAATATTGGACAGAACACTTTCCTAATACCCTGACTAATGCCATAGACAAGGTCTGTTGATCCTCTCTTCCTACTGTTTGTAACTCTGGTCACACACTCAGTGAACAAGCTCCCTTCCATGCACTCTCACACTCCAAATTCATGCTCTTTTGATTATCCACCACAACCCTTGAGCCTGCCAGAGTCAATGCCCTGCGAAACACAAACTCAGAGCTGTGTCCTATGAGAATCCATCCCTTTTTCTTTGATGTATGAGGCTGTATTTGGGTGTTAAAGGGGGAACAAAACCAAGCACATACAGAATTGTTTGTCAGCCTTAGGACGTAGCCTTTACCATGGGGAATGCTTTTATTTACTCAGGTATTGTGTCAAAATACTGTTAAATGACTGCTGCAAAGCTTCATAGCAAATATTAAACCGTCCTGTCACATATGTTATGTGTCTTCATAAGATTAGAGGTCACTAGGCTCACTGGAGTGAGCAAAGCTATTCCAAAATATCCTGTTAAAATTACAACCAAGAGGGCTTCAAACTCCATTCTCAAGTATTAAAGCAAAGTTCACCAGTCCAGAAAGAAGGGCATAGGAAAAGTGCAGATTATGTAATGAAAAAAAATCATATGCTTCTTTAGCACCAAAAGAAAAGTGTTCAAAGAAAACAAGAGGTTTCCCAAAAATCCAGAATGTTCCAAAAGTGAAAATAGATTTTGACTTTCAAAACATGACTCCTCAGCCAGAGCTTCTTGTTTGCAGCTACAACAGCTTTCTGAGGTGAAAAAAGAATTATCACGCTACATATGTTTTATGTTTCTCTTTAAATTTTTTCAGGGCATTTTCCTCCAAAGTACAGGTTTCTATTTAGCCTTCCAGTGTTTTTGAGACCATTTTGTTGGTGTTGCTTCCATTCCCTGTGACATTATTTGTCATCCCTGTTCTTCTAGAGGTGAAGTGATCAGAAATGCCTCCTGTGTCAAAAATGGATATGCTGGAGATATATGTCACAGACTAATGGCATTTTCTGGCTTGTTCCTTACAATTCCCATAAAGATTACAAATGTGGGGGTTTTTTTCTACTTTAGCCACATCCAATCATTGGGTTGACATTTTCAGGGCTGCGTATCATGGAGGTGTACATATATAAAATATATTTTTGTACTCAAATAATGTCCTCTTTCTCCATCTGTCCTACAGGTATGTCTTTTGTACTTAACACACTGAATATTATGTGTCAGTTTATATTTCAATAACATGAGATCAGTCTGTAGCTCTCCAGAGTAATATTAAAAGATTGCATCCTTTAAAACATGATAATAACAATTTGTTATAAGAACATCAGTATGTACTTACCTGCCTTTAGTGCAGAGTCAGCTCTTTCTCAGATTTTTCTGTCTTGAAGAAAAAAAAAAATCAGTTGGTTACTCTATTGGCTGTAAAACACGTTTTGTCCCTAATTACTTCTGACCTGTAGAAATTTCTTGTAGAATTTATAGCATTTTATGTAGTTCCCAAACTTTTTAAGGAGGATTCTCATTCAAAGCAGTCCCTGTTCCCCAAATGTGCCCTAGTTGATCAACCTAGTTTCAACCTGGATTGATTGAACCCCCCAATTTTATGAAATCGAAGGGTCAAATAAAGTCAAAAAGCACCAAAATTTCCTTGAATGGGTCAGTCAACTCCAAAGAGAACAAACTTTCATCTACTGTTAGAACAACCTTAATGTGACACCACAGACAGAAAAATCGCATTTGGGCAGTAAGGACCATGGAACTACTTCCAGCCAACATAAAGTTGTATAATGTGCTACTGGCAAACACTGTTGGAGTTTCTACAGGACTGTACCATCTCCTCAGCAATGAGAATGCAACAAAGATAACTGATAAGCCAAATGAGAGAACTGCAGCAAGTGAAAGGCACTTGTCAGATGGTCTCTTTGCAACTGTGTGGCTGATTACAGATCCCAGGAGAGGACATGGGAAAAGTTAGCAGAAACAAGGAGTGCCAGCTGGAAAAGAATCCACATCTGTACTAATGCATAGGCCACCAGGCCTCTCATGGATATCACAAAAAATTACAATGCTTTGAAATCTCAGATTCACCTTCAAGCACTGGATTTCCACTTGGCCTCATAAAATCTATAGGATCTTCCCACCTGACTCTCTCAGGCCAGTTTTCATCTAAGAAAGAGCTTCTAACCTTTGCTTTCCAACACCCAGATCTGTGTCACTGGGCTGAGAAAGCAGACACCTTTTGGATAGCCAAATCACCCACAGAAACAGATAAGTCATATCAGCAAATGTTCCAGCACATGGTACATATCCCATCAGGAGAGCTAGGCTGATGGTATCTGTGTGCTACTACATCCCACTTCTATCATAAGGATGTGTTATCAGCTGTAGTTAAAAGCAAATGTAAAATTTGTAAATAAGTGGAAGAAGTTAATTCTTATTTCATGTGGATACAATGGGTTTTGAAACAGCTTTGGTGGGCAAGTCTAAGAAAAATTTACAGTATCTAGAAATAAGAAAAATACAGGTTATGATTAAGAGTTGTATGAAAATCATAAAGATATAAAAATCATTCAGGTGGGAAAATAAGCCACAAATGCACATTTCTTTTATTTATGTTTTATTACATTCCATAAACTGGGGGGAAAAAACCCAACAAAACAAAACTACAAACAAATCTCAAAATGTTAACTTTTCATTCCTGACTTATCTGTTCCTGTAGGGAAAGTCAATGGAGTACTGTCGACTTATAAACCCCAAGGATCTGTTCTCCACTTTTTTTTAAGTACTGGAGTCCATCACCAATGTTGCATTTCAGAGTGTTTTCAAGATCCTGACACTGAAAGATGAAATAAAAGCATCCAGTAAACAGAAACAAAGGGAGGAATGGTCACAAAGTATTTGTCTGTACAGAGTATATGAATGTTGTGCCAGAGAGTGGTTTATTATGTCTTAATTTAACAAAGAGAAATAGGAGAAAAGTTTTCCACCTTTCAGCCCCATGACTGGAAAAACATCATCACTTGAGAAGAATGAAAGATGTAAAGGGAATATTATAAAACAACTGAGATGAAACAAGTACAGATACCCTTTAGAAAGGAGCCTGGGACTGTTTAAAATAGCATTTTGGATCGCAGCTTACAGCTTTCTTGAAGTGGCCCCACTAAAACCAGTGACAAAATCTCCCTCTGATTTGAATGCATACAAATCCTGACCTGCTCCAAACTTAATCCCTGCACAAGATACACAAGAACTTGCATTATTATACATAGGACTTAACCATGAAAGGCATTTCTAGTTCCCTACACTGCAAACGCTTGCATGTTGAATAAACAATGGTCTGCATATCCCAGTAAAAGTGCACTGTCCATAGACACTGCTGCATTTATTTCTGACCTACTCACCACGGCAGATTTTCTCATGACTCATGTAGAAAATCCATGGTGCCAAATGATGGGATAAGCCTGTGCTTAAGCAGGAGGTGCTGTTGGCACAACACAGCAGGAAACAGCAGGGCCGAGGTTGCTCCCCCAGGATTTTGCAAGGAATTCCGAGGATTTTTCCAGGACATGGGAAGGTTTACTCATGTCTCCATGGCTTTTTTTCTCCTAGGATGAAACAGATAGAAGTTGAGTGTGGGATTTTTGGTTGGTTTGGTTTTTTGTTTTGTTTTAGTTTTGGGTTTGGGGGGTTTTTTGCCTATAAGCCACTCTAAACGGTCACAGTAATTTGGAGAAAAGATCTGAAAGCTCAGAACATGGAAATTATTTTCTGATACTAAATATGCACATACTAGTAATTATAAGTCAACAACGTACAACTTCTTTGAGCATTAAATATTCTAGTTTTTCTATGGCAACTCATGAAATTGCTGCCTTAACAAGTATCTTCTTTTATTTG
>VXBB01009093.1:13174-27328 GCA_013399915.1 Illadopsis cleaveri | reverse complement strand
TGGATGAGATTAAACACTAAATCAGTTCCAGCAATGAGGCCAAAATATAGTGAAAGGCAGCTGCAGAATCTGTAGTTACATGTGAACTTCAGTCACTATATTTTGATTGGTCAAAATATGTTCTACCCTATTTCTAAACACAGGTAGTGCTTTTATTTACATGCTAGACTACTTTATAGAATCCTTTTTTCCAACCAAGCAGATTATTAATTCATGGATACTATAANATAAGCCACTCTAAACGGTCACAGTAATTTGGAGAAAAGATCTGAAAGCTCAGAACATGGAAATTATTTTCTGATACTAAATATGCACATACTAGTAATTATAAGTCAACAACGTACAACTTCTTTGAGCATTAAATATTCTAGTTTTTCTATGGCAACTCATGAAATTGCTGCCTTAACAAGTATCTTCTTTTATTTGAGTGTTAAATATTCTAGTTTTTCTATGGCAACTCAAGGAATTGCTGCCATATCAAATATCCTTCTAAATTGATTTAGCTTTGGGTAATAAAACAGAATTGCTGATGCACCATAATTTCCAGAAAGACTGAGGACACAGATGGCAGAAGAAAATGGAGCTGTCAGAAACTATGAGCATCCCTATAGACTGTCATGTTATCTATCCTGATGCTTTTCCCCTAGTACTGTCTTTCTGCAAATGTGCAGTGCCTCACAACTATTGACATTCAAAACAGAACAGTCTGCCTGGTCTTCCACATATGTAAGTGGTTTGGAAGCCACAGAAGAAACTGTAAAAATCTATTTTTAAAGTATTATTCAAGATAAACGTGACTGACTTATAAAAATTGTCTTTTGCAGTCAAGGAGAGTAGTCATAAATACCATGACATCTGCTCTACAATACTTTGAGAAGTCAAAAGTCCTCAAATTTCAGAGTATGGGTCTATAGCCAAGAAACGTATTTGGCAATAGATTCATATCAGGTCCTTTATCCCCTTTTTACAAAGTGAGAAATTTAACCTAGTTATGATTATCTTTGCTGAGATTACACTCCTAAGAAACTAAAAAAGTGGAAGTGGTCTTTCAACCATTTGCTCAAAACTGCACAGATTTGCAACAGCATCATTGTCAGAAACCAGGCTTCTGTCACAGCCTTGCTCTTTAGTAAAAAACATCATCTAGCTTCAGATTACTCTTAAAACATTTAAAGGTAATAGAGAAAAAAGCCAACCAAAACCCAGTGACTTAAAGGGTTATTTTCATACAATCTGAAGTCAACCAACCAAAGGATACAATCCAGATGATAAAACTCCTTATCCTCCTCATAAACCCTCAGTTACTTTCTCTGGAATCCACATGTGTGAGGATCTCTCTGTGTCTACCTTGTTCTTGCCACCACAGGAATCAGCCCAACTCAGTGACTTTCAAGAGACTGAAAGACAGGTACAGACAGAAGTGACCTTCCAGGTAGTGCAAGCGAGCAAAGCAGAGATTTCACATTGAAGATACTGAAGAAAAAAAGCAACAAGAAGGAGAGAATGGTGCAAATACAAAGAAAGTATCAAGAAACTTGNTATTAATTCATGGATACTATAATTTTATTGAAGCATCTGGTATATAAAAAATACATGTATTTGAACTTAATAAAATATAATTTAAGGACAGAAGGAACATCTGTAATGTAATTTCATTTCAGAGTATCTCATTAACTGGATACACCGTTCTCCATAGAAATATTAATTCCTATGAGCAATTAAACTCTCTAGATACTGTGAATTATTTACTCTCGCTACATTTTTTTCTGACACCTATTTATTGAGGAAACAGGGTAGGTAAACAAGGACATAGAAGCCTGATCAAGTAATAAAAAGCTTTTTCAAAGTGTGGATACTGTTGGTATTTCAGACTTGCTTGCACCTGTTTTAAAACCAGGGCCATTTGTGATTTTTTATGCCAGGACCCAAGAGCAGTATGGCAGGAAGGAGATCACAAGCAAAGCAGACCGTAGACATAGCATTTGCTCTCCATTCTTTATAGCACAGCTTTCCCACCCTGCACCCACCCCCCTTGAAAGCCACACAGGAAACTGGAATTTTACCAGAATTTAGCAAATGGTTGATAGACAACATTGTAACTCTCCAGAGCGGTAGAGAAGCATTTTACAGACACTTTCTGTCTGAATTTCTGGACAGAAAATACAGTGTGTATTTTGTCCTTTTGATTCATACGCTTGGATGAGACTGTGAGAATACCTCTAGAGGGCAAGGAATGAATCACCACTCTGTTCCATCATCCTCCTTCCCAGCCACCTGTAGGACATCACGACATCACTGTCACAGGCTGGCCAGCACGGATGTGAGCACATGCCTGGTGTTACCAGGTCTTTTACTTGGTCTGCAGCTGATGCCTCTTCCTCAGCAGCAGGGCAGGTCTGCAAGCTTAGGTCTCTCCTCTCTCTTTCTGACTAAAAAAAGGTGTCACAAGGCACACACAGTACACCCAACCCTCCTTTCCACCTTGTTGTCCTTTCATCCCTTCACTGCTCAAACAAGAAACATCAAATATGTTTCTGGTTTTCCTTCCCACTTTGCCACATACACTAAAAGCCAGCATTGGTTCTGATAACGAGATGCTAACACTGGGTCCAGGCAAACCTTGCTCACCTGTGCTTTAAGCTGTTTCACACATTTTATAAGCTTTTCATACATTTTCAGTTCTGTGAAAAGATGTTACTGTTGGCTCTGGTAATTCATCAGCATAAGTTTAGCAAGACAGGGACTCTGTGTTTCTCTACCAAGTTAACTCCAGACTCAGTGTATTGTCTTTTAAAGTAAATGCTATCTTTTTAAAATGTCTTTGCAAAACAATGATTGAGTAATATAAAGTATGAGAGGAAGTTTCTCCAGAGGATGACCCTAGTACATCCATGCTCATTGACTGAAACATCACAAAGTTAACATGACACATAATCCCTCCCTTTGTACCCTTTGCATACTTAGTACAAAGTTAAAAAAAAAAAAAAAAGAAAAAGAAAGAAAAAAAAAGTGGCAATTTTGCATGTCTGCATGTCTGTAACTACAATGCTGGTGCTCTTTCCAATGTTAAATATGCAAAAAATAAACAACGCAGCACACACTTTCTACAGGTAGTGTACTTCTGAGTTGTACACCTTGCCTCTGTTTCTTTAACTGGTTTATAATCACAGTCTTTTTAGAAAACATTCCTCTGCCTTGGGACAGCCTGGGTACCTATGTGACAAAACACCACCTTCTTCAACACAGGAATTTCCATACTGGGAAAATACTGAGTTTGCATACTCCAGCCTCAGCAGATGTGGCAAGTTCATATTCAGAGTTTTGAGGTAAAACATCTTCCAGAAGTCCCTCATATATGAGGTTTTCAAACTCCATCAGGAAATCCATTTTGTGGATACTATAATTCTGTCTAACACCAGGAGAAAAATTCCTTCTCATCTCTGGTAGAGTACGGACAGTGAGATTCTCTGTCTGACCTGCATTGTTACCTACATTATGTCAGTGGCAAAACTAAAGAGCCATGAAAATGGTGCAGCAAATCCATCAAAATTTTCATGGATGTCTTGACCCCTTGGCTGTGCTCCACTCTCTGGGATAATGTGTACATGTGTACCTGTACACACACATACACACTTAGCACATAAACAAAGAAAGAAAAATGCTACTTGGAGCTACAAGAGCTACTTGGAGACACAAGGACCACTCGCCAGAGCAATCGAGGCATCGTAGTCAGTGACAGATGGAAAACCACTGAGTATTCTGTCCCTGCCAGAACTCTGGACAGTCAGATATGCTGAGGCTGGAAGGTGGGAGGTGGAAACCACAACTGCAGAGTCACAGGCAAAAACCGTGAGATGTTTCTGAGGGCTCTTGCTGCCCTCATGCATAGGTTATAGGAAAATTGATGAGTCTGTCTTTGTGTCCTGGACCCATCTCACTACATTCATCTGCAGATCCCAGGAGAGTGAGCAGGTTTCAGCTCTAGCAAGTGAAGGGAAAGCAGAAAGAAGTTGAAGAGAGAGGGGTGGAAAGAGACTGGAAGTTACACATTATAGGATTAGCTCAAATAAAGGAAGGCTTGGCTAGAGAAACACAGGAGATATCACCATCCCCCTCCTCTTAAAAGCCTGCTCTGATTCTTCTTCATTCCTCCTCTTCAGCAACAATCCCTTCGACTTCATTTCCTGTCTCAGCCCTCAGCCTGCTCCCTCAAAAGACCCCTTCCCAAGTCATTACCACCACAAAAGAGTTTTGGTCCTCCAAAGACAGGGACAGAATAAGGCATCCTGGCTCCACGGTTGGAAACTCATGGTATTCTGAGTGTAGTGAAAAGGCTTGGACACTGAGTGGTCTCTGGTTGAGGCCATGAACAGCTGGGAAAAATCCAAGAACTGCCTTGGCATTGATTTTATTTATTTCAAGGTCTTATCTGTCCATAGCCAGCAGCAACAGAGAGCAGGCATGACTTACAACCACCTTGTCTACTATGGACAAAGATAGTTACTCTATCTCAAAAAAAATTTCTTTTTCTCTTTTTCTCTTTTTCTCTTTTTCTCTTTTTCTCTTTTTCTCTTTTTCTTTTTCTTTTTCTTTTTCTTTTTCTTTTTCTTTTTCTTTTTCTTTTTCTTTTTCTTCCCTTTTTTTCTTTTTCCTTTTTTTTCTTTTCCTTCTCCCTTTTTTCTTTTTTCTTTTTATTTTTATTCTTTTCCTTTCCTTTCCTTTTCTCTTTTTATTTTTCTTTTTCCTTACTGCAATGCATTTTCTGCCTGTGTCCTTTGATGTGGATACCAAATATCCCATTCATTTCCTCGAGGACAGGATTTGTCAGTGTGTGATACAGTGAAAGCCAGCAGGCTCTCCATTTAAGAGGGAAGGCATTTCACTGTGGGACTAAACCTCTCTCCATCTATTCTAATCGAACCGTGTGGTACAGTAGCTATAGTGCACGTAGCAACTCTGCATGATATTGTATTTTAATGGACACTGTAGCACCGGGGTGGCAGCAAGACAGGCACCACACCCCTTCAGTGAAGCTGAAGGCACATCAGCAGCTGTGGTGGGCTGGTTGTCACATCAGATGGATCAGCTAACCCTCCTCACTGGGCACGGAGGGTGCAACACATCTGATTTTTCAATTGGTTTTGCCCTGTGTCACAAAGTGCTGTGTTTTTCCTTCGCATTTTTCCAAGCAGTTTCCTTTATGTCCTCTCTGGTAGCAGACACAGACATTCATTCAGCATACAATGACTCCTAGGTGTTGGAACCCTGGAAGCTGAGAATTTTAGACTTTCCGTGCTGACAGGCACTGACCCCCAAGAAAACATGACATTTGGCCTGAGACTGTGGAAGAGGCTTCCAAAACTGAGTGACAGCACTGGGATTGTGGGTGCGTAGCTTGAATAGAAGTGTGCAACATCACATGGAGGAAAATTTAGAGTTTAAGGTTTTAGAATACAGTAATATGTATAAAACAAGATGGAGGATTTAGGGCATAGGCTAAGTCCTTCTTTTTCACCTTCTTATTCATGGGTCTGGATGGTTATTGGGATACAAGCAAAAATAATTTAGGTGTCATTTCATAACTGGACAGTTTGTGCTTAAAGGACCTTGGAAAGAGAGACAGAGACATTTTTCACCTTGTTAGCTAGAACTCACAGCTTATGAGACTGTACTGTAGATAAGAATTAATAAACATCTGAGTCCAAACATGAAAGGCCATCTCTTGAGCATTTAATCCTGGGTCTAACACCTAGGCAGACAAGCAGCAGCAGTTTTTGGCAGTAGCCTGTGACTTCATGAAATTCCTGTGATGGGCTGATCTTCCAGCACACTGACCTTGCAATGACAGCCCCACATATTCTGTGAGGTAGGGTGCTGCTCTGTCAGGGCCTTACTGCCACAACCCCAGAAAAAACACTAAAGAAATTCAGATACCAGCTTTTGCCAAATCATCAACAGTATCTTTCCAAGGACAGAAGAGGTAAGAGGCTATTCAACAAATTTTCCAAGTGACTTCTGGCTTTACATATCAGATTGCTGCACAGTGTTTCCTGAGGGCCTTTCAATGATAAAAAAGCCATGGACTCCAGTTACTCAGACATGTTTTGCATGCTTGCACCAAAAAAATCTGTTTCAATGTACTTCTCATAAGCAACATGTAGTAGGCATTGAATAGATGATTCATTGAGCATGCAAAGGAAAGTTGCATCATAACCTTTTTTCATGACTAATGGCATTCATTTTGTGTTACAAGAGTGACACTGTTACAACCTAGAACACTAAACTTTATCAAATTTTCTATTTTCTTGTTCAAAAAACTGAAAAACAAGATTATAGAGAGCTTTGATTGGTTATAACTCTGAATTATTTTCCATTTAAATACATTTTTGAATGTGAAAATATAAGTAGAGTTAACAGTTATACAATATGGTGTCAGATAACGCAGAAGAGATGGCAGAAGGGATCCATCAGCAGACCAGATAATTTCTAAAACAAAATAAGCCTCTGTTTAAAAAAGAAACTTCTTTCCTACACTGCTTATTTGATGGTATGGCAATCTGCCTGTTGTTATTTCAGGTGTGTAGTCTCCACCAAAGTACCTAAAATTAGCTCCATACACAGCCATTGCACCTGGTAGTGTGGTAAGAGAATGTATGAAGAGCAGCAAAACATGAGTGGCTCAGGGGTCATAACAACAGCATGTGGTGACAGGCATGGAAAAATATAATCATCAGGAAAAACAAACTACATTTACATCAACATTTCTGAAAAAAACACAAACTCTCCTGAAAGCAGAACATACTTACAAGGCAGAGACACCAGACCTTGTGGTAGCAAATGTATCTCAGTGCTCATAACATTTCATTTCTAGAAGCTGGGTTGCATGGTTACTTGCAGGACAAAGACAAGCTGGGAGACATCACAATATGTCCCTACAGCACAAGAAAAAATGTTGAAAAGAGATAGTCACTGATGAGAAACTGCATTTCCAACAAACAGCAAGTCCATGGTGGTCAGGGCACCACTGGATGTTGTGGCAGAGCTCTGATCTTCTGACAGGGTTTAGAAAGGAAACATTCTCTCCATGCAAGCAGAGACTAGATTTCTATCAGAGACAGAAATGGGATTTCCAGACCACTGCCTCAATTTGGCTGGTTTTGAAATCAGTAAGCATAATTCCCAGTGGCAGCAGAGTTAGGTCAGTGAGATTCAGTGAAAATGAAAATTGCCAATGCCTGTAAGTGCATGACAGTGCTCTGGATAGAGAACAGTGCCTGCTTAGCTTTTGTCACTGTTTTGCATTGACAGGTTTGTGTGTTTTCTTTAAGCAAAAGTCAGATCCTCGGTACTAATGCAAAATACCAGAGGCCAATTACTTCTTACTATTTATAGTTTACTGGCTTTTTATAAGTTTATTGAAAAAGTGATCCTGCAAAAAGACCTGTGAAATATAAATGAATATAAACGAAATTTAAAGCCATTTTTGTTTACTCTTCACATCTTGCCTGGAAACTTCTTCGGTGTGGAAGTTTTGATAGACAAAGGCTCAACTGCTGGAACATGATGCCTGCCAGAAGAACTGACACACATCACAAGAAGGAGAGGTGGGAATTGTTCCCTATTTTTCCCTCTTCTTTGTCCCATATTTTCTTTCATTTTCTTTTTCATTTATGCTAATGTTTGGGGTTTTTCTGATCACTAAGAATTTCACTTAATGGATGAATCTACTCAGCAAAAAACATTTATATGGATTTTTTTGATAAGCTTCAGTAGCCTCAGATTAAATATAATCCCTCCTAACTGGCAGTCAAACACACTTTTAGATTCAGAGTTAGTATCTTTTGATAGGGAAGAAGGGACTTTCTCTTTATTGGATCAGCTGCAAAAAACCTCCCAAACTCTAGAACATAACTGTGCCCTAGTCATGCCTACATTAAACCAGTAGAGAAGTATATAGCAGCTTCTTGTATAGAAACATACATCTCAAGAAGAGAACCTACTGCAAATTACCATTTACAGAAGTAATCTGCTCCATCATTTGAAGCAGTTCTGCATGACATTAGGGTAGTCCCAGGCCTCAGGTCACTTTGCAATAGACCTCAGGCAGCAAACTGAGAGTGTGCCTGCAGAGAGCCTGCAAAGAGATGTGCAATTCAGCTCGCTTTCATGTGTCATGGCTCATACGAAAGCAGGAAAGATTTTGTGCAGAAGTTCCTGGCTATGATTCTGAGCAGACAGAGGCAGGTCAATGGAATAAAAATACGCTTTTTTAGAACTCTAACTTTGCAGATTCTACCACATTCCAAATATTTTCTGACTTTGGATGCCTGTCCATCTTTTCTGTAACACTAATCTGCAGAGCTCTGATAATTTCATTGGTTGGTTCTGGATTTTTTTTATAATGATGAAAATATAAGTATCAAACTACCCACTTTGCCATGATCAAAGAAAAATGTCATATGTATCAGCAGACATAAAATAGCTCTAGCAGAGATTGTGGCTGGAGGATATAGCCCCCATTATTCATATAAAACACAGTGTTGCCAGTGATCATTATTCCTAATAGCAGTAATCCTCCCTGAATGGGTTTATTAAAGTGTCCTCAGCATCACTCTGGGCTGTTAATAATCTGGTGGTAGCAGCCTGCTTTGCTGTATCTACTGCTTAACCTGCACTTATTTCTGTCATTGCCTTTTTTTCCCCTCCACATTAATCATCCTCTGAAAACATTTTCAATATTCTCTCTTGCAGCACAGCAGGAGAATGCCTTCTAATTGTCATTCTGAGCCTGCTCGTTCTGGTTCTTCTGCATAAACATAATTGCAAAACCGGCAGCCTCCAATGCCCCCACCCTCCCCGTCCTGCTCCACCAGCAATTGCAGTGGAGATCCCTTCCAGTCCTGTTAAGAGGGAACCACATTCTGCCTTCCAGTCTGGGACACTCAGCCTGTACCTATGCTCTCTGAAACACTGCCACAGCACATTGTGGCACCCTGCTTCCTTGGCTGTCCAGACAGGGGACCCTTTTGGGGCATATCAGACTCCAGCCTGAAGCACTCCAGGTGCTCCTATGGCAACCACACTGCAGGAGGAGTGGGATGAGCCTGCATGCTGACGTGTGCTGTGTCTGATGCACACTGATGTGTCCTGATGAAGGCTGGATTTCACTCAGATAACAGTGTTGGGAAAAAAAAACCCAAAAACCTTAGCATAAAAATGCGACCAGTAACCAGGAAATAATCTCATCCTCTCCAGTCAACATAGAACCCCAGAGCACCACCCACATTGTATAACACAGCAGAAGTTCACCGTGTGTTTTTTTTTCCATTTCAATTTTATCTGAATTTTCTGTTTTGCAGAAAGCATCATTACCCCAGCCAGTCAACTTTCCAAAGGCATGCACCTCTTTTGATGAAAAAAGGTTTTAAAGTCCTCAGCTTTGCAAGTCTCAGTTTTCAGTTTACTTCCTTTTCACAGTGAAGGTTTTTTCCACAACAAAAGTAAGTTTATTAAAGGATCTAAGTGTGAAAATTTCTGTCAGTGATGCAATTAATCCTTGCAATTAAGCCATTGAATTTCTGCCATCTTAGATTTGGTGATCACTTGATGCTTTGGAGAAATGCAGCAGGAAAAATCATAGCATTGATTTTCTTAGTAGCTTTGTTGCTGTTTGGCATTGAATACTGTTCCTATCTGGGCACAAAAATACGACTCATTATGCAAAAAAAAAGCGTATAATATTCCCTTTAATTGTTCTGCTTAGATAGCTTTTGTATTTTTATAGGTGAAACAAACTGACAAAAACAATCTTTGAAGTACTATTCTCATAGGCAGTAGGATTAAGGATATTATTCATAAGGAATGATGTTATTTGACACCTCATAGGAAGACTAGAGTCTTTATTAAAGAAAAACCTCTTGAATTACCCCTTAGACAATATTAGAACTCTTTGCCTTGCTTCTTTATTATGAACAATATTAGAATTGCAAAGGGTTTCTCTCATTATTTTTAATCTTTCTGACACCTCTTCAGTTTGCCTCTTTACCTTAATTCAAGGCCACAGAAAAGTAAATGCATCCCTCTCAGTCACCTGCATCCACCATACAATATTTTAAAAAGCCAAGGCATGGAGGCTTGTTAGTTATATCATCTCCATTAACCACTAAAAAGATAATGTCACCTAAATCCAACACAGAATAGACATTCTCTTCAGCATTCTGGCAGAGATAACCTTTAAATGGATACTACACACAGATAATTGGCAGTGAAAAGAGGCATCAGTTAATCTAGCCTAGGTGTCAATTAGACAGCTTCAATTTACTACTCTGCCACTGTTCACTGTATATCTTAATTTTGTCTTAAAATACAATTCTTATTCAAAGGTTTGGAAAAGAAACTGATGTCTGAGGAGGTTTTGAGGAAAAAAATTGGCTATGAACATGAAAGATGCATGAATTGCTTTAGTCTTGTCTAGTTGCCTCTGGGGTTCTTAGGCTCATTTGGTTATAAACCAAACGTGCTAGGGTCTTGGAAGATCTTTAAAGTCAAAAGTAATGGAAAGACCAGAGATTTTAGTGTGCCTGGAAGACATCCAATCAAATTACAGTTAGACAGATCAACTTCTCCACGTAACTGGCTGTCCAGAATACATTTTTTTCTTCCAATGGCAAAAAAATTTTGAGGGTGGTAAATGACTAAGTGAGGTTGGTGAAACACTGGGGCGGGTTGCCCAGAGAGGTGGTGGGTGCCCCATCCCTGGAAACATTAAGTGCCAAGTGGGACAGGAGTTTGGGCAACCTGACCAGTTGAAGATGGTCATTGTAAGGGGATTGGACTGGACTATATTTGAAGGTCCCTTCCCACACAAACTATTCTATCATTACATGGTACAACAAAAAACACATTGTAAAGCAAAAACTCCTGTAGCAATTTCTAAAGGAGTAAAAGGTTTGTATTTCTATTTTATGCATACAAAAGACAAGCCCATAGCCAAGACCTAAGTCTCTGAACATATCCCTACAATCAAGAGTTGAATCTGATTCTGAATATCTCAACATTCATGCTCTACCACTAAACTGACTGACACTATATTCCAAAACATTTCAGATTTGGGGGGCAATTTTGTTATTCTTAAACTGACATTGCAAGACTATGCTGAAACTTAAGTTCCTTCTCTTCCCTAATATTTTCATTTGAGCTGAAAATTGTCAATTGAAAGCAAAATTTTTATTTTCTTTTTTTTTAATAAACTCAAAGCACAGAGACAATATAGAAGGACAAAAAAAAAAAGAAAAATCCAACAACACCCACCAAACACCAACACCCCACACACACAGTATCTTTGACCCTTTAGAGAAAGGCTTTGTACTAAGCTCAAAGGACTGGTTTTCACCTTTCAGAAGTGCAATTATTTTTGTCCTGAGTAACATTAGATAGCTTGAGTATACATATGTTAAGAAAAGCAATAATTTGAAACAAGGATAAGAAGCATCAAGCCTGCATTAGGAAGCTATGTTCCAGTAAACAGGGATATTCAGACTTTCATTTGAAGCCATCATAAGAAGTAACAAATGAGGCTTTATACTGCCAGGCACACATCTTCACATTCACTACAGAGAAAGAGCTGTGAAAAGCTATAAAAGAAAGCAATGGTTTCATTTATGGGTTCTCATCCAATACCCCCAACTCACTAAACTGGGACCTCATCTTGAGGCCACAGTAAAACCACTTACTCAACAAAGTCAGAGAGCATTCAGAATGATGAATAAATACTTCTGACTAATTGTGGCAAATCCCCAAACTGCATGGAGTTTTGGCAGGCATTTTATCAAAAGGTGTTAATGCTGTGGCATTAGGTGTGCCAGCTTGTTTCCTTTCCCTGAAGGGACTAAAGTGTACTAGAGGCAGGGATTTCCCAGGTTCTGGGGAAGAACCACCTGTGATGCTTTAGAAAGACTTGTCTGTGATTTCACACGGTGTTCTGAAAGGTTCCATTGACATTCACTTTCACAGTGTTTTCTGACATTCACAGAGCACAGTGACGTTAGTGTAGTTATTTGTCCTTTTTACTGGTCTTTCCGTAAGTGGTTCTGCACTTTTACCTTCCAGTATGAACCAAAGCCTGTCTTTAACTAGAAACTCACAGTTAATGCTGGCAATAAGTCACTGTGACACACAAGGAAAGCTAGGCATTGGTGGGAGCCTCTTCAGACCACCCTCAGTATTTCAAAGCCATGCTCTGCTGCACACACACAATTTCTAGCACTACTTTTAATAACCATGCAGCCACCTGTTCTTTTTTAAGAGCAAAAGCCTGTTGACTTCTCTTTAATGCTCTGGTCTTCTTATAGGCTCTTCAGCAAGTCAAAAAGCTTATATCCAAGAAAAATCTTTTTCCTCATGTTAACTTTTGAGAAGCAAGGATGCCATTTCAAATTAATAGCTATGTGTGCAATAGTAAATAATTTCACATGCTGAGAAACACATGGGAAGCAACAGACAAAACCTTTGCATTTTGGACAGTGTCATTTAGCTCATTCCCAGTCTGAATGGCACTTACATAGGCCACTAACAGCCTAACAATGATTAAGCCTAACAATAATTAAGGGGTACGTGAAACAACAGTTAAAATATCTGGAGAGCGTTTCTTGGAGGAAATATAGAATTGAAAATCTGTTTTCCAAATTTTAGGTTTATAGCAAAACCAGTACCAAAGCTAGACTGAAATTATATCTTAAAGAAATTTCTTCCAGGTACACCTAAAAGAAGATAACATACCAGGGTCATGCAGCTGTTTACATGACATTGTTTTATAACATGGGATTGCTCAAAGGAAGCCAATGCAAGGGGGCAAATCTTCACAAATTTAACTAATACAGAACCATACAAGACACTCAGTCACTGGTTGCCCTTTGCTAGTGCCCAGCTGCTCTGTAACTTGGGAGCTGCCAGACTACCTTGCCTGTGTGAAAAAAAAAGAAACCGACTGTGAGATACCTGGGCGTTTTGAAAACAGATAGAAAGGACTAGATTAGGTGTGCCACTGCAACACAATCTGGGAACCCACCACCCTTGTGCAGATGCATTGTGCTTAACTGTCCTGTTTAAGGCTGTGTAGAGGACATATGAAGTATATCCACTGGTATATGAAGTATATCCAGAGCCTAGGGCTCACAACACTTGCAAAGGGGAAGCTGCGCAGTTTTTTCTGTCCCTTGTAGTCTTATCAGTCTGTGACAAGGAGTTCAGCAAAAGGTTTTAAAGTAGAAAAAGTAAGTGACTAAAATTGCTGTAGACAGCTGCTATATGAGGTAGCAGATGGTGAACCTACCCAGACGTCCCTAGAAATATTAGTATTTAAAAGGTCTTACATTTCACCAACTTCAGAGAAGCGTGTGGCACTGTCTGTTGCCTTACGGGAATGGAAGCCATAGAAATGGGAATGAATGAACACATTAGCAAAGGGCTTTCAGCTTCTCTGAAGTTCTTCTCTCACAGCCTTTCCCCAGTCCTGTTCTCCATCCTCAGCAGCTCACGGTTTTCATCCTCCTCAGCTCAGAGGCTCCTGGTAGCCTCCCCCTCAACAGTCTTTGTCCAGGTCACACACATCTAGCTAAGCACTGCTCCTTCCCCCCTGCCTCTGTGAATCACACGTTTAAAATTATCATTGAAATGCATGTTCATCACACAATCTTTACTCATGTCAACAGCAAACATTTAAAAAAACCCACAAACAAAAAACCAAACAAACAAACAAACAAAAACTTTATCACAACACTGAATGAAAGTAGATGATTTACACACAGTTCACCTCCTGTTCCTTCATCACAATTATAAAAACAAACATTCTTCACAATCAGTCCACTCTCTCCCATTGTTCTGTTCATGTTTTGCCCATTACTGCTCCCCACTACCACCCTAATCTCAAATTCTTCATGCCTCATGTTAGGCATCAAAAAAGATTGTGGTGGTTTGATGTCTAAATGACAGATGCCCCACCAAAGCTGCTCTCTCCTCCTCAGGAGGAGAAGGAGGAAGAGTCCTTTCCCTGCTTCAGTGTGGGATTCCTCAGCTTGATCCCACAGCAGACAGTCCTCCATGAACTTCCCCAGTGTCAGTCCTTCCCAGAGGCTGCAGTTCTTCACAAACTGCTCC
>VXBB01009092.1:105399-116056 GCA_013399915.1 Illadopsis cleaveri | reverse complement strand
CTCATGTTCAACTTGCCATGGCCCAGGAGCCCAGGGCCCTTTCCATGGCACTGCTCTGCAGCCTCTCATTGCCCAGTCTGTCTGTACATCCAGGGCTGCCCCAGCCCAGGTGCACAATCTGGCATTTTCCCTTTTCATCCTTCATGTTGCTTACACCTTCATACACCTGATGATTTGTCAAATTCTCTAATTTGTCAAAGTCCCTCTGCAGGCCTTCCCTGAGCTTGAGGTAGTCAACAGCCAAATGTCCCAAACAAGGATTTTATTACAAACTGTGGATACAAGGGAGGAGCAATGGTCTCTGTAGCAAACACAGCTGTGTCAGGAAGCCCCTAGAGATCGAGTGATACAAGAGGACATGCATTTGCCAAATTTTTACTCTTCCACAAAGAGTATGATTTCAAATTGGCACAGAGCATGGGGATAGGTGGGCCTTGATGAAAGACCGACTTTTAAATCTATTATCACATTTCCTCGGTCAAGCTTTGTTTCTTATTCTGGGTTGCTTTAAAGCAAGCCCTGCAATGACCACTGCACTAGATATCCCCATGCAGAAATAAGGAGGGAGTATTTGGGTTAAGTGGAATCCAAGAACTTGCCAGTCACATTCCTAGCACACTCTATTCCTGGGTTCTGTTCCTAGTTTACTGATTTGGATCTCCAAATCCTGCCATCTCTTTGTTTCTTAGCCAAAAATAAGAGTTTTTAAAAACTTCTGATGCAGCCAAATTTCTCACAGGCATAGGTTTTAAACTATCTGATTCATTCACTGCTAGATCTTGATTAATTCTTAACTTCCTGTAACTATTTCATTTAGGAAGTCTATTTGAGTTCTATGCTAGTAGACCAAAAAATGGAATTTTCTCACTGTGGTCATTCTGTTTATATATGTGTAGCTCATTGTGCCCATTATCAAGGGACCTAAGCTCTTACCAAATCCTGTGACACTCCCTTTGACATCAGGCATAGTGTGGGCCATATATGTCATTAAAAACAATAAGGGATTACCTGTGTGCATAGAGAATGAAGATAGAACACTAAATGGAATAACGGAATTATTCTGTTTACTGTGCTTCCTACAGTTCAGAGCTGGTGATAATTTTTTTTCAGAAGTGGTGACCGGCTCTACTGCCACTACAAACAGGACTTGGGGGGCTCTGGTTCTGATTTAACTCCATCTGTATTTTCACAGATCTCCACAGACGCTGGCAACATTGTCCTTGAGTTCAAAACCTATCTTGAAGTGGTAATACACGCCTAAGGGATCCCAGTATCATGGTGTTAGGCTGTTCAGTGATTTATCTGAATTCATTCTTTGGATCTCCAGCTCCTCTTCCAAGTGCATAGGCACCCATCACACAGATATTTTGCAGACCTAAAAGTGACATTAATCCACACCCTTCTGAGGAACCTAAGCTCTGTTCTTCACAGCCTTCAGAAATCTCAGAAAAACGTTCCTTGATTCTGAAAACAAGCAGTAAATCATGACTGAGAAGGAGCTATGGTGCTCCTGGAGTTGCCAAATCCAGATGTGGCACTGCTGCTTGACCCTTAACACGCCAGGTGCCAGCAGAGGGTTTCAGACTTCAGGAATACACACCTTGCATATTACAGACATTACATTTTCCCTGTCCTAATACATAACCATAATCCTTAATTTAACACAATTCCTTTTTTTTTTTATGTTCCAGGTTAAAGCACATTCTGTGTAATTCAGCAGTGATAATACACGAATTGTCATTCCAGGGCTACAGTTCTTTAGACTTAGGCCCCATAGCTACAGCAGGGAGACCATAACTACATATAATACTATCAGTTTTTCTGAGTAAATCATAAGTCAGAATGACTACAATAGTTTGAATTGAAGCAGTTTGAGAGACCCACCACTGTACGCTCAGGGAAATGCATGCTTGAAAATTAGTTACCTAATACATCCCCATGTTACAAAATGCTTCACCTTTAAAAATTGCTGGAAAACTTTGATAGAAGATCTTCTTCAGTGCTATAAATACGTAAACAAATAAAAAACAAACAAAAACCCAAAAGGTGTCCAAATGCAGGTTGGTAACACTCAGGAAAATCAACATCTACATTTTCTTCCTCTGTTTAGGAAGAAGTTATATTTGATGAAAAAAGCTAACATGATAAAGACAGATAACTTTTCAAATGCAAAAAAAGCTCTTTGTGTCTGAGAACTGTCAATATTTTCGCAGAACTTTTTTTTTAATCCTTGAAGAGTACATTCATCTAGAAGAGATACTATACAATTGCTACAACTGGATACTATATAAAACCAAAAATGACCTTATTTGCTGAGATTGAGAAGCCCAAGGCTGCTTTGTTGTTACTGCTTGTTTGTTTGTGGGTTTTTTGAGTTTTCTTGGTTGGTTGTCTTTTTCCATTTTTTTTCATTTTTAGTAACAGTTCTACAGATAGTGACTGTGCAGCAAAGGAAATAATTTTCTTTAGCTAAAATTCCCATATTAGTCTCACAACCCTCAATCCATGAAAACCCTCATTTTAGTTCCCTGTAAATATGTAGTTTATATGTTTTGTATATGTGTGGCCCTAAAACTGTATGTCAAATTGCCAGTGTTTCAATAAAGCAGTGAAAAATAGAGCCATCTGCAATCTGTATGCTGAGCACAGAAATAAAATTACGTTTTAATGCAACCGTGAAACTGTGGCATTCCAAAAATGGCATATTGCAATGTGTCCTAGAGCATTAGATATCCGTTCATCTTTTAGCAGCTTTTTGAGCAGGACAGCTCTTTGAGCATGAATGCTTATTTCCAAAGAGACCATGCCCTTGCCTTAGGGGAAAGGTTATGAAGACTACTGAAAAAATTTGTCAGGACACTAGATTTATTGTACTTCTCTTTTTCAAAATGTACCATGTAATCACTAATCTCTGGAAAACTTTGATTTAACATGTCATCTAAAAGATATTACTGTATTATTGCTAGCACACTGGCCAGGATGTAAAATACAGGGGTGTGAGTAGAAAGAATATGTCCCAGATTTTCAGACGTGACTGGCTGCAATCTCCTGACACAGCAATGGAACCATGGAACCTTCCAGTCACACTCTATCCAGCATGTTTCACTATATAATCTCCTCTAGCATAGTTTCCAAGTACTAAAAAGCTGATTTTTTCCAAATATAGTTTCAGAGAAGCAGACATTTTGTGATGGTAAAACATCCATTACAGCAATTTCAAATACCTGCATTTTAAGTTTCCTTTAAATCATTTGACTGAAAATAAGAAACTGCTGCGAATTTCTGTCTACTGTTAACAGACTTTGTTTTTTTCATGTAGTAAAAATATTTTTGTATACATGTAGGACTGACTGCTCACTAATGGGAAGCCATGACTTGTCTACCCAAACTTTAGGTTTGTTAGAAGTTTGATCCCTGTAACTCTAGAGAACAGTATCTAGAGAACTCTAGAGAACAGAGATTTCAGAGAAAGAAATCAAAATGGCAAGACTACCAAATAATTGTGAACTGGGAATGCTAGAGTAAGGTGTTCACCTTTTCATGATCATGCTTTACATCTGTTTCCAGATAAAAAGTGCTGTCTACTCCCTCTGTAATGCAAATTAATTTCTTCCCACTCTTCCAAGTGATAATGACAAAAAGAAAAGTATCATGTTCTTTTCAGTCTTGATTACAATGTACTCATCTACAATTAATCTTTACAGGTGTCTGCATAATCAAAATATACTTCTGGTTTTTTCCTTAAGAATAAGGCTTGGAATGCCATGCTTTCAAGATGTGAAATGCCATATAATATGAAACAAAATCCATTGGCTGAAGGAATTTTAGAGTGTTATAATATTAAATTTCATTTTATAATGTCAAAGGTTCCACAGGCAAAAATTTGCAACAGTTAACAAGTATGACCTTTAAATTAGTCACATGAAATTCAAAGCATAAACTTTAATATTCACTCATGTACAGCATTTTTTGCCTAAAAACCCTGCAGAAGGAATGAAACCACCAGTCCTTATTAATATTACACTGATGAGTGATAGTGAAGCAATGGTTCGAATCTATGTCACTGACTTAAGTAAGAAAGCAGAATTGGGCCAAAATAAAGAGAAGATCCTTAAAATGGTTAAGATTTCAGCTCCTAAATCAATCACTGAACATTTGCAGTGGTAAGTATTTCAGTAAATTGCTGCTTTTCATCTCAGTTTTTAAGGACTTTCTTATTTTGGGAAACCTGGTGGGATAAATCACAATAAAAATAATCTTGTTAGATCAGTTCACACGTTTGTACCAGACGTAAGTAGATTATAACCAAGGTCCTTTTTGCTTGTTTATTTGTTTTGTTTCAACTGCAGTGTAGTACTTACAGCCCTTTCTAGCTACTTTAGATCAAGGATGTTTGAAAGTAGATTTGTCAAAAAGCACAAAAATAGCATATAAGATAATATGCTTTGAAAACAAATCAGCCTTGGGAGACAAAGACTCACCTCTTCTGTCACCTACAAAAATACCAGAATTGTGAAACATACAGTTGTGTCAAAGATACTTGCTGCAGCTTTGGCATAGAATCCATAAGTGAGGCATGTTTACTACAAGATGTGTGAACTTTTCAACTAATGCTTCTTATCAGAACTTAAATTTAAATATGATCTCTCACAATCCCTCAAAGCTAACATTCCTGTGTACCTAAGAGTTCTCTTGATTTAAATGAATTAATTTGGTGTCACCATATATTATTTTTGATGCAGATTATTTTATAAAACTGAAAAATGAGTTTATGAAGTCTTAATAATCCAAAGTAGTGGCCTTTGATTTTTAAAGTGCTAATCTTACCTTACAAGTTCCAAAAAATATTTCAAAATTCCTTTAAATTAAGAAAGAACTGGGTATGCATTCTAAGTCATCCGTATCAGAGTTCTACAGAAACTGCTGATGTTGAAATACTGTTTATAGTTTGAGTGTTTGCATTTGAAAAAACAATGCTGGAAAAAAAATAGGACATAGAAATTAGCCTTTGTGTAATTGAATGTGTGGAAAGCTCTAAGGAGGCTTGAAAAAGCTCAGTGTGTTAGGACACCAAAAAGAAAACTCTTGTTGAATTGCTTACAGTGTCTAAGTGCTTTTATGTGAAGAAAATACAGTCATGAAGCTAGACTATTAAGAAAAGAATGACAAGGTTTAACATGAAGAACCTGAGGCCAGACAAATTTAAAAAGGAAATATAGCATATTTTGAGTAGTGAATTGCAATCAGTCTCCTACACCTTTTGTAGATGGATATGGTTAATTCACATATTTTAGGATGACCTCAGATATATATTTAGAAGACGTGTTTTTACTAAAATCAAATTTTTGAGACTCAGCACAATGGTAAAAGAATGAAATGCATGATCTAGTGATATGTTTGAAGAGGGACTGGATGACCATATAGGTTGCTGGTCCTGAACTTGTGAATTATGTGTACAAATTGCTTTCAGAAGTAAGAAACACTGAAGGTATATGTCAGTCTTCAGTAGTTTTTTTGGTTATATTTTGCTTTTTTGGGGACACAAGATGAGCAATTTGATTTTCCTTGCTATTAATAGCTATTTGGACTGTTGAATTAATGAAATAATAGGACAGGTTCTACCACTAATGAACTTCAATAGCTGATTTTTTTCTGCATTCCGCTGCATTTTTTTCCTCTTTTTTTTTTCCTTACTACATAATTCAAGGGAAATGCAGTGCTATGCTTCAAGACTGTTTTAATGTCATACTTTGCCACATCATTAACAAAAGAGATGCCATTTAATGTCTTAAGGAGGATTTAATTCATACTGATATCACTTTACATTTACTTTGGTATGCATCTCTGTTACCTGTGAAATGTTCACATTCTTTAAGAATCACAGAAATGAGGTCTTGACAAAGATTTTAAAGTTAGTTGCTGAACTTTGGTCCTTTGTTTCAGCAATTCTTTGGAGAGCGTGGGGCTGGAGGGATAGATTGGGGTGCTGCTGAGGACAACATTACATCTGTAAAGGCGCTGAAGAGGGTTGTGCGCTCTCCTCCCAAGAAAAGGAGACTGAAGGGTATGCAAACATGGAGAACCAACTGTGCCTAACACGAAAATCCATGAGCTACTGTTATTTCCATGGGCTACATGTTATGAACAGAACCTCTGCAAAGCTCTGATAAAAAATTCATGTACATGCAGCAGTTTTTCCAAATTTACTGAGACAAAGGGCTGACAGTCCCAATCCAATACTCTCCATTGTTGTGTGTAATGGCTATTGACTTCAAACAAGCCAAGTATTTGCTGGTTTTATTTTTCAAATGGAAAATTAGTGTACACATTGAAATTGACCATAGGTCTTTAAGTGTTCTGTTTGGTGGCTAATTCCATAGAATTGCAGTAAGAACATGAAAATTAAACCAGCCTATCGCTCCCCACAGAGCCAGTCAGCTCATGATTCAAGCACTGGACTGCTTAGTTGAAACAGCACCATTCTGTGTTTTATGTTCAGCTGCTGTCTGCATGGTTGAGTAATAAAAATTATAATTTCTGAGAGAAAAATCTACCAGGTAACATACAGCTTGCAATAGATTGCCAGACAGGATATCAAGATAGTAACAATAGTTTCTTACTGAAAATGATCTTGAACTAAAGGTTAATCAGAAGAATGTGTGGAAAGCCTTGACAACCCTCTTCTACTAAATAGCATTGCACAAAAAATCCTATGTGTTTATTGCAGATTTCTGAAAAATAAAGATGAGTCATTTTCTTACAATAAATCTATTCTTTGACAAAGAAAAAGAATTTACCTAGAAGCAAATTTTTATGTCTCAGAGATCTCTACATGACTTGTCTAGGTTCTAAAATCTAGTTATAATAAAATACGTAGTTACAGCAGCATTTTCCATTTATTCAGGTTCAGGTTTTTTCTTTTTTTTACATATCAGAAATTACTTAAATAGTCTGAGACACAGCTTCAGTGTGACAATGGTATATCCAAAATAATGAGTAGAAATTAGTGAGTTGGGATGATTAGAGGGCAGTATTGTTAAAACCACGACACCTATTTTACTTTCTCTCTTATTATTTAAATGTCACTATGTGCTAGCATTGTACAGCTGGAAATAATAACCATCTTCAATTACCTCATCTTTCATGCTTGCCAAAAAATACATGCAATAGCATGTTTAATTCATCACGTTTTGTTTGTACATTAATAAAAGGAAATTGCACAGACAGGAACTGCATAGCACTGTATAGCAGAAGTAATGAGTAGACAGTGAAAGGTCTGGTTTGGAAGTTCAATGTTCATTTGCAAGCTATGGACCTAAAACAAAGTATGGTTTGAAGCAAAGTGTGGCTGTACATTCAATATTTGCAAAATAAATTAAAGGTATAGCTCAGTTTCCTTAAACCTTTATTTTAAATGAATAACATTTTCTTTTGAAAATAGCACCAGAACCTTCAGCTGGACTACAAAGTTTTTAGCTGATTCAGTGACAATCTTTTTGAGAATTTTCTGAAGAGACTGTATAAAAGAACTGAACTAAATGTGACAGATGAGGCAGAACTTATCACCTAGGGTTGAACTCAGTGTATTGTATTCTTAAGGCTTTAGTCTTATTTTACTCTGCTGAAACAATGGAGAAAAATGGAAGCACCTTCTGAGAGAAAAGTATAAATCAGGTCCTTTTGAATTCAGAGACTGAAACTCTAATTGGTTCATAATTTTGGTCACCTTTCTTTTTATTTTTGTCTAATTTTTTTCCTATTCTCACACTGTTGAGGCCTTGGAAAACCTCTCAATTGAAGGAGAAGAAAAAAGACAGCTAGGAGCAGAATTAAAATTGTTCTTGATTATTATAAAATTTTGTCAGAACTAAGGTATAGGAAGGAATTGGAGAAAGAAAGAACTGCGAATAAAATTTAAGTTTATTTACATAGAAAGGAAGTGTTCCAGCTGATTCCCAGCAGAAAATATGGTTTTCAGTAACTCATTAACAGAGAAAATTTAGTAGAACCCTTAAGTAACACGTGAATCCCAAGCTTATAATGAGCTCCTCTGGAAATCAATCCTTCAACTACAAAAATGCAGACTATTTTCTTTCTCGTGACACAAGATGATTGTTTTGCTGTGGGGAGCCTGAGAACGGCTGCCTGTGCACAGAATAAAATGGGAGGCTGCACTGCTGTGTCACAAGTGCCAGCAGGGGCTCAGGTGCAATCTGTCCCTTCGGGTTGTCTTAAGTAACCTGTGTGTCTTTTCCTTCTGCAGAAATACTCAGAAAACAAAAAGAGAGCGGAAAAAGGCACATCTGGGAAAGGGGACACTTCTGAAAAGGCACAGTCTTTATGGTTTAAGGAGAAATTTAGTTAGCCTCTCTCAAGCAGTACTCATCTCTCCTTCCTTGAGTGCTGTGATGCAGTCTTTGCTCCTTCTGCAGATCAAAGACAAATCCAGTACATAATTCCAAAACCCAATTAAGTCTAGTATAGAATTAAATTTAAGAGTTTGAAATGTAGACTGATTTAATCAAAGGTGGATTATTCATGCTGGATTTGGATATCTTATTCTGAATAATTTGAGTTTATTTAATTTGAATTATAATAGGTCAAGGAATATGAAATCTCATATTGAGGGAAAGTCAGAGTTCCTTGTATGCAACATTTGCTGTGGATTAACTGGAATTACCTGGTGTCAAACTGCCTTGAATTTGTTCTTTAATTTCCCTCTGGTGAAAATAACATGTCATTTTACCACAGGTTATTAATCCCTCTTTGAAAGTATCCTCACATTATCTGTGTTCACTCTAATAAAATTGCTGAGGATGCTGAATCCTGAAACAGCTGTAGTACACTGCACTACACTAATACTACACCAGCAGTTCACTGTCTTTTGCTGGCTACCAAGGTCAGGTTATCTCCTAATCTCTTAGTCATCTGTGATCATAATGCATTTGTATCACCTAATGGATTTAAATGCAAGTGCAGGGACATTTATATGTCCTTTGGACCAAATCTCACAAAACTGTAGCATGGCATTGGGATACACCTTCTTCATGAATGTGTATAGTTCCAGAGAAAGAGTACATATAAAGCCTTGCAATGATCATTTAGCATATACATATGCACTAGTATCTCCAAAGCAGACATCACAGACAGGATCCTAGTGCCTACTGATGTAAAAATAATCATAAGAACAGCAATTACATCTGTGGAATATCACTGCAGAGTATAGAAATCCAATTCTCATCCCTTTTACTCCAATATACAAAGGTACAACAACCACCCACCACTTGTACATTTTATATTCCTTTGTTGCCCTTATTCTTGCTGTGGTTTGGAGTTTGTTGAGGGGGGTTTATTTTTTTTTTCTCTGTTTCATCTGTATAAAAAGAAAGTCTTTCACCAAAGCAGCTGATGACAAATGAAGAGTTACATAATTACTAAGGCATAACAAAAATCTTTAGGGAAATTAACTCCTCAGATTCACATTTCATTCAGTGAGGACCCTAAGAAAAAAGTGCCCAGAAACTGATAGGATGCTTGTGGCATGTGATCTTTTCATATTCTCTGGTTAATGTCATTGAACCTATGAAGATAATCTCTGTGGATTTGATCTGAACGCCCCTGTCTTCTTATGAGGTGAAGGTCAAGAATAGATACAAGAGTCCAACAAAGTTGTTTTATAATTCAATGTTACTTGTCGCAAAAAAACCAGATTACCTTCCAGGTGTCAGGACATCATCATCTTTTTGACAGAAGTTTTCTAAACCAGTAACTGCAAAAGTTGAAAAGGAATCTTGGAGAAGAATCACTACATGAGTATGGTTTCCCTATAACCTTCACCAAGTGCCTGTTGTTTGGCAGTTCTGGAAACAGAATACTGATCTATCACACTTTGTTTTTGTGGCTGACACAGCTGCCACAACAGTTCCTGTTGTCATTGCTGCAGTCTGAATGCAGTGTTCTTTTTCACACTGAAGGGAATGTACACTGCATACCACTGAAGTGGGTCTATAAACAGGATTACCCCATTTGATCAGTGAAAGGTAAGGAAGCTGTTTACCTGTGTAAAACAATGCATTTGGGTTCAAAAATCATGTAGTTGGGCTACCACTGTGTTGACACAAGCAGTAGAATGAAGCATTTAAACTCAATTTTACAGTAAGATGTCAACTCAGTGAATGAAGTTTAATGACGTTAGGTTAGATTTACAACCACTTTCAGGTGTTACTATGTTATAGACACTGATTTTTTTGTGAAACAGTTTTTTTTATAGAATGTTATGAGGAACGAAAGGAGAAAGGAAGAATTACTGCTAGATAAGATTTTCACAAAGCAATGCTCCATCAGTTGGAGTTTGGTTTTCATCACTTTCAGTACTATTTAATATAAGTTTTCAGTCAGGTTTTTCAGTACAGAGCCCTGCATTTAGTATTCTTGATATGTAAAAAATGCAGAGAATTTTTAAAAGCAGAAACCCAGAGAGAGATACTTGATGCCAACCACAGCCTCAAAGGCCTTAGAGGCTGAGGATTGTGGTTGCTTTGTAGAATCATAGAATCATAAGATGGGTTGAGTTGGAAGTGACCTTAAAGATCATCTCATCCCAAACCCCCTGCCAGATGCAGGGACACCTCCCAGTAGACCAGGTTTGTTGTCAGTT
>VXBB01009092.1:91148-101412 GCA_013399915.1 Illadopsis cleaveri | reverse complement strand
AAAAAAAACCAAAAAAAAAAACCAAACCAAAACCCAAAAGAACACAAACTCAGTTCTAGCTCTGTTTTCAAAATGTGAATCTCTAAGTCCTTTTATCATTAAGCCCTCATAAAGTACAAATTTATAACATGCAATGAAAACTTTAAGCTTCTCTATAACTGCTTGAAGTTTGCTAATAGGGAAAAGGTTAACCTCTTCAGCAAAGGAGCAATATTAATCAAAGCTCTTTACCATTAATTGGAAGAACTACACTGAGTTTCATTTCCAACTAAGGATAGCAGAGACAAAATCACTTTCTGGGTTTCCAACAAAGAGAAATCTTTGTACTTGTAATCAAAATAGCCTAGCTTCTACCAAAAAGCCTCTCAGAAAGGTCTTACAGCAGTTCACTACACTACCCCATTTCTAACCTCTGCCATTTGGCATCTTTCTCTTCAAACCTTGCTTTGTAGCATTATGACAGTTGTGACAGTGTTTACCATGATTTAGTATTATTTATGCTAGTTTTCCGGCATATTTAAATTTCTAACTCAGAATTTAAGTACAAAATGGCTGCAACTGAGTCTGCCAATGGTTACATTTAAAAATGTATGCATCTCTTGATGGTTTCTATATCACACTGCATTAGATATACCAGTTAAAGTAATAACACTGAGAAGTTTACTTCTTATTTTGTGCTATGTTTCACCAGAACTGATGAACAACTTTGTGCTTTCCTGGAGAAACCTGGGGGCTCAGACGGTCTCAGCCTGTGTTGCAACCTTCTCCATCACTTGGATCTGTACAAAATACAAGGTTGTCTATCACATTCCTTTTTAGTTGCACTGGAAGTGGAAATCATTCCTACTCATTTTTGCAATAGTTCAGTGGATAAAAAATTGAGTGGGGAGACCTGTATTTAGTTATTTCCTCTGTCTCAGGAAATTCAAGCTTATATGTTCAATCTCCAGAAAAAATCACCACTATAACTGCAGGTTATAATGATAAAGAATAAAGGAATTCTCTGCCTCTTCCATTGAAAATGTTCTTCACGAATTTTAGACAAAGAAAAAAAAAACAAATACATGAGCAAAACATTTATCTGAGCTGTGAAAACCTGTATGTGAACACAATTCCTCTGTAATAGCTAAGGAAAACTTGGCCTTAGCCTATACTCCAGCAGCCACTTACGTATTTTCCATCAAAGAACCACTGAATGAAATACAAAAGTTGTCCTTAGAATTGATTTTGGCTTCCTTTTTTCTAAGGAGAATGAAATAACCTCTACACCAGGAGAAATGAAGCATCCCCTTTTAAAACATTCTGGCTTGCTTTCAACTCTCTTACACAGATTTTATTGCTATTGCTTCATGCTTTGTTATTTTGCCATTAATCTTTAAGCTGTAGTTAACACTGCAATTATCTTTCTTTGCCATTTGCATGAAAAAAATTGTGAGAAGCCTCAGAACTAGAGGCAGAAAACACAGTGTGAGGTGAGAGAACCACATATTTGGATAAAGATCCCAAGACAAGTCTATGCTAAGTATTTTTTTGAGCAGCAGGAGGTAGTACAGGAGTTGCCACTGTGCTTGTCATCATAATATTTGAATGCATAAACCTTCACTTTGTTTCATCAATAATAACACCATACATATCCTCCAGTAATAGTACATGTTTACACTTAGAGAAACAGATTCACGCTCTCTGACCCAATTCATTGTTCTACTCACTGGTTCCCAAGCCTCAATAAACAGATTGATGTTCTCTTCCAAGTTAATATTAATAAAGATTCTGTCCAGACAAGGGAAGAGGAGGCCTTCTCCATGGTCACTGACGTTTACTTGTGCTGGGTATTGCTGAGGGCTGGGTCTATGATTTCTATGACCATTTGCTCTTGCTGCTGCTGAGTTGCTCTAGGCTCACCAGATGAATCCAGCTGCTCCGAGCTCCAAACTGTCCAATGCAATGCTGTGTTGAGCTTCTCAGTGTCTGGCTCTGGTCTCTGTCACTAAAAAATTCAACATAGGTATGTATATATACACATATGGATACATATATATTATACTTTATATTTATCTATAAATATGTGGTTTATTTCTTTTTTTTTTTTTCTGCTGAAACCAACAAAAAGGTGCTGCTTTCAGCAGAAGGGCCTCCTTCTTGCTCTTTTTCTTCATTTAACCACTGCAAGATGCCACTCTTCTTCTGAAATTTTACATTAGCACTTGGGAAGACGCTTATAACTGGGAAAATGGACTAACTATAGGAACAGTTTTTAGTTTATCCAATTTCTACGCCATAATGTAGTTTTAAGAGATCTGGAGTAACAATATATGAGCATCTTGTAGCTATGCCTTTATTCATTTTTAAAAGTCTATTGGATTGTTGTGTTGTATTATGTTTAGATCTATCCACAGCTGTACTATTGACTTTGACAGTAATGTGATCTGGACATTTCCATGACTAGCCTCAAAGTGCAGACTATCATTATGGTCTGGATGTGCTTGCATAGGCACTTTTTTTGATTAAGTATCATGATTATTTTTTGTCCTTCTTTCTTTGTAGGAAGCTTGTATTTATCCTTAAACTCACATACCAAAGCCCCCTCCATTCAGTCAATGAACAGGATATTTTTCCTCTTTTATAAAAATTAATGATTTTTTAAAATCGTTATTAGTTCAATAATGAGAAAAAACCCCAATTAAATGCTGCATTTAAGTTTGGTGTCTTCCCTTTAATTTCCTGAACTTCTAATTTTAATGGAACTTCTTGCATTAAACCCTGAAAAGAGTGTTCTCTTAAAGCATGAAAATATGAAGTCATCAAAATTTAAGCTTTTTGTTGTACAGATTCAAACATGCTTTATGAAAGAATTAGTACAAGTAACAACACCCCATAGTAACCTGGGCAAAAATGACACCTTCTAAGAAAATGGGTAACTCTTCCTTGTAACTTTGGATTCAATCTGGATATTTAAATTGAAACCTCGGTCTCGCATGTCTAAGCACAAAGCCTGAGTCATTCCACTGCTATATTTTCAATCTTGGCTTCTCCAAGCTGCTGTGGTGAATACTGCTCACCTCCTGAGGCATCCAGAAGTCTTTGCTGTCCTCATGCACTTCATTTGAAGCTGGAGGTTCAGTGGCTTCACTGGCTGCCTGAGTCATAATACAAACTAGGTCGTCTGTACCCAAGCTGAATGTCCTAATCATTGGACCAATGAATCACCTCCTCTAATTTTCTGGCCCAATGTTCTGTGTTCAATTATTTAAAGAATCCGTGACCTTTTCTGCCACAGGTAAACACGGCTGGTGATCAGAGCATCTAGTTTTAATGAGGGAAACTTGGACTGAAGACTTTTTGCTCCTGGTCTATTCTTATTTAACTGCTCTTGGATGCTGCAGGATAACTTCTCTACAGTTTTGTTTCCACAGATATTTCTGCCTTCCTTACCTGCCAATCTCAAGTTTATAAGTATATAAAATTATAAAATATAAATAATTTTAAGGAGTATTTTCTGAGGTAGGAAAACAATTTCCACCACTTCTAATCACCAGAGTTTGAGGATTAACATCTTGATCTCCTCTTATGGATGTTCATTAATGTATTTGTGTTACGTTTTCTGTTAGGCATCATATTTTTAATAGGTAAAATAGAAGAACTGCTTAGGTGCTCAAGAAATATTTTGCCATAAAGTATTGTTTGAATTCCTACTCCATATGATTCCTAAATTACACAGATATGATAAAAATAATTATTTTAAAATTAATTAGTGTTTTAACATAACTTTCCTTGTCTGGAAGTATTTGACGTGTAGTACGTTGCAAAGAGTTACTATGCTAATGTTGCTATCCTCAAGGATCTAAAACTCAGTAAGGCTTTCAAAACCATGAGATGTTCAAAAATATTATTTTTTTGTTAGTTTAGTTCATTCTGTAAACTTTCTAAATTAGTAAAATGCACTCAGGTTACGTTTTCAAACTTTTCTATAACCTCCCTACAAATGTAGCAATCCATGCTTATTAAAAGCAATAAATGCTAAGAGACTAATGCATTAATGTAAGCCCAGAAAAGAGGACAGAGATCTCACTAAAATTTGCAAGGTTTACACTAAAACAATTTCTGCAGGTTGAGCCTGTTACCAAGGCTCAGTATACTTCTGCTGTTAAAGTAGTTTTGTTGAACACTTGAAGCTGTTTGTTTCGGATCATAAATTGACATTATAGTGCCCTCCATTCAGAGTGTTTTGCAAATAATGTTCATGCAGTACTGTGGTATGCTCAGGTGTAAGCCCACTTATTCCCTGAATAGAACCACCTAAACATTTCTGGAGGATATTTTTCTCATTTGCTTTAGTTCCCAAAACACTCAGAGGCTAGACAGGTTCTCAGCACAGAATGACAGCCTAACACTACTTCCAAAAGAGCTAGAAGTCTCAACTTGAACTTTTTTTTCGTGCCCATTAACCTATCTGAAAAGCTGCTGGGCTGGGCATGAACAGGCATGTTGTTTACTACAAGTCATGGGCCACTTACATTGTAGTGTGAGAATATGATTCAGAAAATGTTGTAATATCTACTTGTATCAAGCATTGCAGTTAGAGCTTTCACATATAGCCTGACCACACGCAAACCTTTTTATTTTGATAATCAGTGTAATTTTTTTTTTCTAACCTGTAATTGCTTTACTTTGGGATATCATTTTTTAGAGAGTTTGGTGCTCAACTGCAGTAAAATCAAAGCAGCAGGTTTTTATCCTAGTGATAAGTTAATACCTTGGTACATGGTGAAGGAGTGACTTTATGTTACTGTCAGTCTTTGAGTGCAGGATGCCCAGGAAGAATTAGATTCAGAAACACATATTAAGGTAACGTTAGGCCTGGAAGACAGCAGGAATAATGCAAGAGAGGGTGCCAATTTTGTTTCTCTCAGCATCATTTAACTAACTGAACTGTACTTTTTGTAGACCATTTCTACACCTAGGAGAGGGTTTTTCCATTATTAATGTTAAGTATTTCAAAACTCTGCTTTCTTCTGAGCTCCAATATTAGGGTTTTGGTTTCTAAAAACAATGCAGGTCCATACCAAGACATGTGCAACCAGGAGACCTACTCAGTATTTTTGAATGTTAGACCACTGAGGGGCCTTACTGTTGAACGCCATGTCTGCAAATCTTGATCCAAATTTCCTTGATTTCTTTGAATCCATTAGGAGCACTGTGGGGTTTTTCAAGCCTTCATCAACATTTACAAATGAGCAATACACACTTTACTTTATTAATACTCAATTTCTCTGTTGGTTGACACTTCAAAAGTGGTCTGGTGGGTAAACAAGCCCAAAGAACGTTCTGATTTTATTTTTTACTTTTTTTTTTTCTTCCCAAATTGCAGACTATCTTGAGATTTTGCCAGACAGCTTCCTGCCAGCTCTTTTATACTGGACATATCATTCCCTTGTTCTGTCAGAATGATAAAAAAATCAGTTATGGGACTTAGGATCTGCAAAGTAATTAACATCACCTGAGCATTAACTGTGTAGAAAATACTATGTTCTTAATCTGACTGATCTGGAAGGTCAAGCCCACCTGCTGCCTGCTTACAAGGACATAGCACCAGGAGCATGGTTTTGCCAGAAGAAATAAATCTAACAAGAATAGTTTGAACTGTTTCTCTCTAATCCTNCTATCTCTCTAGTTGTCTACCTACATACCTCAAGTACCCATCGCTTTAATGTCATGGTGCCATAAATTGCAGAGCCACACAATAATTTGAGTCTTGATATCTATTCTTTCAAACCAGATTAATTCCTCCCTCTCTGGCTTAATTTCTTTTGGGAAAATAAGATAATGTGTATAATAGAATAATAAGCAGAATGAAATTTTACTATGAGAAAACAATTCCTTTAAACAGAATGAATTGGGGTTTTGCTGTTTCTATATTTCCTATCATCTCCTCTCATCTGAGAAGGAAGTTATGAAAAAACAATCTACCTGGTTATATTATTTCCTTGTGGGAGATCAAAAATCATACAAGAGAAAAAAATGAACAAAAGCAGATCACACCACATTTTGCAGTATAAATATTACCTTAAGCAAGGAGAAATCTGTAAAAGATGTTTGCAAATACAACTTACACTTAGAATGAGTTATCTTCATGAGGGTGAAGCCAAATAAATATTTGTATCTGAGTTGGGTTTTGGGGAATTAAATGGGATTATATATGTACTTTATCTAACAAAAGAGTATCTCAGTGAACAAAGAACAGGAGGTTTTCTATGCATTCATGTCAGAAACAAAACTGATTTTTGAAAGTATAAATCTCTGCAATTTTATGCAAAATAGATGTTCGCTTCGGCTTGCCTTAAGAAAATCAGTTTGCCTTATATAAAAAAATTATTAACTCTGTTGTAGACTCTTGGATAAGCAAAACACATCCATTTCTGATAACACAAGACAGAACCACCGTGAAGTACTACAGACATAAATGTCATATGTTCCATTGCTGGGAGAATATAGCCTTGTGCTTCTGTCCAGTTGAAATTAGTTGTACTAAATAAAGTCAGGTCACCCTGCAGAAGACACAGTATTAAGCATCTCAGGGTGTTAGAAAGCAATGAAATATACAATTACTCTCAACAGCAGTTCTACAAGCTGTGTGATTCCTATGCATTTACTGATTATCTTTATTTGTATTATTCTTTTTTCGGTAGTGGATATAAATTACATACCATTATGGTCCAACTGCAAATAATGAAATGACAATACCATCCATGCCACAGCACTGTCTGGCATTCATGTATCTCTTTAGAGGTGTTAAGAGAAAAGACAGGGTATTGCAGCTGAGTGCACTTTATGATGGAATGCTCTAATAGAGATTTAATATATTTATCTGCCTTCTGAAGCCAGCAGCTATAGTAACTGCAAATGGCTGGCTAGCCACAGTTATTATCTGAGCAATCTAAGTAGTTATGTTTTGAGCTACAGGGTGTTGAAGATAATAGTTCACTCTAGACTAATGCCTACATAATGGCAGATTGCCTTCTCCTTTTTACTTGCTGGTCAAGCCCAGCTGATGATGATTGACTTAATGAGAGTTATAACCTGGCCCATAACCTAAGGAATAAGAGGACTGTTTACACAGAAGAACAATATTATGCTCCTTGGAGAATTTGATGGATTTTGCTAGTTTTGGAGCTCTTTAACTACTTGGACTTCTGTGGTTCCTGTAGCAAATTGTCAGTCGTTAATGGTGTCTTCAAGGGTTTACTGAAATCACTTAAATCTTTCACCTAACAACAAATGAGTTGTTGCCCAAGATGTGCAACTGGACATTCATCTTGTTATTACTGTCCCTCTCTCCTTCTTCTGTCTCTGTTTTATTCCCATTATTGTGTTTCATTTACATCCAGAGCCTAATAAATGTGTCCTCCCCAGATGATGTTCAATTTCCATTATTGCAGACAGTGTTTGTATGTGCATGTGCAAGGGATTTTTAAAAAGTACTCCCCACTCTTCCCCACCCTCAGACTTAGTTGCCAGTGCATATTTCACTGCCTAAAACACATTTTTGGAAACACAGGTATGTTCCTTTTTTAGGTTAAAAGAAAGTGGCTATTACTCCTTTAAGGCATCCCTCCCCCTTCTTTGTTTGGCAGAAGAGGTCAGGGAGAAGAGGCATCACCTGAACTCAAGGGGCTCAGGTTAGGCTTTCTGGGGGGTTTTATGGAAGCATGACTAAAATGTTTAGCAACACTACTCAGATTTGCATGGAGTAAAAAAGTCAATACTCTGTCTACACCATGAGGGGATCGAAGGTTTTATAAAGAGGTGGACAAAAGGAGGATAATGTTTGGGTCAAAAATATTTGAAAATAAAGAAAAGTAAAGTATCACTGTTTTTTTTCCCCTTAAACCTAATCTCTTAATCTCTTTGCTGGAATGGACTGACTAGATATACATAAAATTGAGCCCACAGCTGAAGTGTAGCTGCCATACCATACTGAGCAAATACAATTCTATCTAGCTGAAATTTTAAAATCTTGAAACAATAGCATATAACCTGAACCAAAGAACTCCCATTATATTACAAAGACAGACTTTGAATGCAGAAGCTGTGTGAGTAGCCTTCAAAGCATCCTTATTTCTGCCACAATGGTAGCATTCACCCAGCATGCATGGTTCAAACAAGCCAGAACACATTTTGACAAAACTCTATTGACTCTGATAAATTTATAACAAAATTAATTTAATCCCAAGATTTTTTTTCAGGAAAATTATGGATTGTTATCATTATCGTTGTTTACTTTTTTTGTTCTAACGTGACTCTTTTTCAACTTGCATCCTGTTTGAGCTGGAGTAAAACACTCTACTTGCCCTTGGGGCTGAGTATTTTTATGTAGCAAAGAACATTCCTAATTTTCCACCATTTTGAAAAATGTTACTGTGATTTCTGTGCATTTAACTTATCTTTCTTACATTCATTGATGATGCCAAACAAATTTTGTCCAGAGTACTGCAGTCTTTTCTCTCCATGCTTGCTCTGGAAACCATGTTCAGGGTAGCAATTTCCTGGGACCAGTCATGCTGGAGATCTTGTGATATTTAAGTAGCTTATTCTGCTCCTTCGTTCATTTATGTCCTCATGAGTGTTCCAGAGATATGGGAAGAAAATCAATTTGTGAATGTGTTTGGAACAGCCTACAACTCTACCAACACACCTGAAAGCTGTGAATGAAGATAATGACTAATAATAGTAATTAATTATAACAATGATATAAAGCCTGATGTGAATGGTACTTATCTAGGTTCTTTTCTTAAATATTACCATCAACTGCATGACTGCCTTTACCTGTGTGAGGGCTTTAACAGGCCTATTCAGTCACTTAGTACTTGGATACTACTCCTTAAATCCTCTTCCACAAGCCAGTTTTCTCTGCATAAGGGAGGGCTAAAGCTGTTTCACTCCTCCGTGCAAGGGATCATTTGGTCATCAGCAGATCCATCTGTTCAGAAGATGCTTTTCCATCCCACTTGCTCACCAGTGGGAGATGGAAGAAAAGATAACCTATGTGGTACTACTTATTGCTCTCAGTCCAGAAAGAGACAGAAGTTATGGCAATGATGCCTTGAGAGCTCTTGTCATGGATTAAAAACTACGCTGTCAAAAGGCAAAAAAAATGTTTCTTTGACTTGCCAGTTGATGATAAAAATACCAAAAGGTTTCTACTTTAGTGCTTTCAAATTCAATAATCATTCATCAGTTTGTTTTCCTTCTGTGCTAGGGAGGACAGGTAGTCAGGGCAGAGAATACAGATTGTTTCAGTCAGCTCCTGTTCAGCTGATAATCGTATACACAGCTGTATGTAGCCAGTGCCTGCCAGCAGAGGCCTGACCCAAACAATTAACCTTATATTAACGCCCCTTAATGGTGATCATCTGTTGCCATATGCCTGAAGCCTGAGCTCTAACTCAGCAATGAAACCATCTACTCCTCAAGTCACAACTGATCCTTGATCACAAGGTACTGAGATTCAGTTAATTTTTAAAATGTTTATTGGTAATCTGGTCCCTCTAAGGAAGAATAAATTGCCTTGAGAAAGACTAATTGTTTCAGGAAAATCTGTGGGACCTGCTTACGTGGAATCAAGTGATTATACTGTTTATTCTAAATAATTGTTTAGGTTTTGTGTTTCTCCTTGTCTAGAACTATAATCTACACTAAAACCAAGGAAAAGCTAGAAAAATTTATCTAGCTTATTTGCCTTCTGGACTGAATCTGTTCAGTGCCTCTGTACGGAGCAGTATTGTTTTTCTAGGAGTAGTTGTTGAACCCTAAAGCCATTTGAAACAGCCAGTGTTTGAAGTAATTTTTCTTGTATTCAGGTTGTGATATTTAAACTTATGTGTGCTAAGACCAGTATTTGGTGCACCACTGCTGGTGTTTAATCCTTGTTTATACAGTGAGTAAGCTGCCTGGCAGGTGTTACATTTTTATTTCAAATCTGTTGCTTTCCTGGATTTATTTTTTGTATCATTATCAGCCTAAGAAAGCTTTTCCTTTTTTTTTTCTCCAGTAGCAGCTCAGGCTTCAATATGAACTAGAACAGCCATAGTGGAGCTCTACAAAATCTTAGCCTTTCCGTATCATTCATACAATCAAGAATAAAGTATACTCGAAGCAAACAGTGAATTAAGAAAAAATAAAAGACCAGTGGATATTTTAAAGGGTGTTACTTGTTTCATGATCAAAACCAAAAGAGCCCTTTTTTTTTTTTCACCTCCAGTATCAT
>VXBB01009092.1:73226-91136 GCA_013399915.1 Illadopsis cleaveri | reverse complement strand
CACCTCCAGTATCATATTTTATGTATGATGCCTCCATGTACTTCTTTTTCTTCAATCTATATATATGCAGTAGATTATTGATTATTTGGGCAAGATACACGTAATACTTTCTACTTTGCCCATTATCGTAAAATCTAGAGGGACTGAGAGGCTAAAATACCTTTGGATATGTACTTGGATAAGTGCAGAGAAGTTTTATTAATGAATCCCACTTTAAGGTTAGCTGATCAATAAAAGTTAGTATGACTTACTTGCTGTAATGAAAACTGGGCCCTACAAAAATTGCTGCATGCTAGATGGTGAAAGTGATAAAAAATATGTTTGTTTACATCCCCCTTCAGTTTTTAGTATTCTCTACCCCAAAGTAGCGAAGAACAAGTGGTACAGACTACAAATAAGAAAGTTTGACAAATTATGCAATAGAAACAAAACATACATTCTTCAATAGTGCATATAAAATTTCATCGTATATATTACAATATTTTAAAATCCATTCTTGCAGAAATAAATGGACCATATAAAGCTATTTTGTTTCTTAGTCCAGTTGACTTATTTCTGCATGCAGTGTTTATCACTAAAGGAACAGGAAGAATGATGTAGGCAAGACTTTCTGGACTGAGTCTTTTTACCACTAAATTTTCTCTTTTCCGCATGTTTTACATTTTCTGTTGAGTTCTGATCTCCTGAGGTGTTGTGATCTCTCTGTTCTCTTCAGTTTCTTTGAGAAAATGGCATTCTGTACCTTGCAGTTCCCATAAAATGTGCCAGGATATCCACTAAATTCAGTGACAATATTCCAATTCCCTCGGAGAAAGATAACATCTCCTTTGATAAAAGCCTTTGCTGCAGAAATAAAGTACTTATGGTTCTTATGCACACTGAATCAACATAGCATGGGAACATGAATCTACTTTTAAAGTCCATCCTGGAAAGCATTGTAGAGAAACAGGATTATTTCAATACAAAACATGGAAATTATTATGAAATTGAACAACTGAGCTCAGACTGTCAGAAGATCAGAGTCAGTATTGTTTTGCATGGAATTAATTTTTATGCCTATGAAATTATTTGTTTTTAAAAACTCCAAATAACCTAAATTGGAACTACAATGGAGTGGGTCAGATGATATAAAGGAAAATATAATTTTTTCTTAATATTTCCCAGAGTTCTCATCCCTGCAATACCAACAAAGACTCCTTAATGACTTATCAGGTGGAATAAACTTTTATTCCTCAAATAAAAGCTAAACTCTGTTTTTGAACTGCAAAAATGTGGTAGTAAAAGGGAACATCCTGAGCTGTCAGTTTTCAATTAGAATTGCTTTTTGTGTCTGACAGAATATCACAGCTGGCTATACAAATGAGAGGATTACTTCACAAGAAGGAAAATTCTATTAAATTTTTCTTGGTCGTTTTTGTTAAGGTCTCCATGATGATGACAGAGGTGTGGTAACTAGATAGCTAAGAGTGAAAAAGGAAAAAGCTTACTTTCATATTTAGGTAGGTAAGTGTCATGAAAATCTGGAAGTGAGCATGTATGATAAGACACTGAAATTCAACACTTATGTTTTTGGCAAAGCACAACAGAAGTGAGAATTTCTAGTAATTTTGGAGCAACTCACAACAATATATCTGAAAATATTGCAAAAACTTTTGTAAACAAAATTGTACAGTGTATATTTTATTTGCTTACATTTTAACAGTAATTGTGTACAATATACAATTAAGGAATTTACAAACCTCTATATTTAAAAAGCAAATTACATTGAACAGCTGGTCTTTAAAGGAGAAGGATAGGTCTTTAGCTAACTATTGATTGTAAAGGAGCTGGTTGTGTGAGGAGGACAAAACCAGTTTTTTATTCTTTGTATGATTCTACCCCAAAATTCACAGAGTTTATTAAAATTTTCCATCTTACCCCCCTCTCAACTCATAAATTATCTAAAATTCATAACTATCCCGTCTCATAAGCTATAGTTATTTTGAAATATTTTTTGTTGTCAGATGCCTCAGCAGATTGTCAAAGAATGATAATTAAATCTAGTTCTCCCACATAAATCTTGAGTAATTTAAATATACAAAACACTAAGACAGATGAGTTCAAAAAAAAAATAGCAAAAATAGCAGGAGAAGAACTGGGCTAATGTCTCTTTTTCCCTCACCAATTTCCCACTATGGAAGAAGCCAGTGGGAGAAATACTTGCCCCATTCTGCTTCATTTGTGGCCTGAATCTGTACAAATGTTCATGCTTTGGCCCTTTGGGACAAGTACGTGGTCCTACTGCTAGAAAAGGAAGACAAACAAAGATCATTCTCGTAGAGATGATCCCATGGTCACGATATGAATCTTCTTGGGCGGGCTAAGTTTTAAGCAAGCTCTCCTACTCAGAGTGGAATTCACCTCTGAGGTTTCAGGCTGACTTCCAGTTACATACTTTATTTATTTTTTTAATAAAAGACAGAATGCACCCTAGAAAATGTGTGGTGCTTCATCAGAGGAAGTAAACTCTAGAATATGTTGAAAGAAAGCCCTTAAGCTTCACCAGAAGTACTACCAACCAAAGGGGATGGAATGAGAAATCAAAAAGGAAGCCAGCTTTGATGCCTAAGAATTTTTTGTGTGTGAAACTCTTTTTTTCTTTTTGACACTTGCTTTACTGCTGGGAAGCATCTATTACTCACTTATTTTCTCTCATTTAATGCTCACCTGGGCAAAACCAAGCCTTTCCTTGTTTTTCTTGCTCACTGAGGGCTGCTTTAACATTCATACATTTAACATGTATTTCAAGGCAATAGTCCAGACTTGGCTCTGTGTCTCAGGCAGATAGACCTCCTACACATAATCCAGTCACTGGATCTACACACCAGGCTTGGGCATCTGCAAGCTTTCTGCTGCATGATCTGAAGGTGCTGTGTGAATTGCAGTGCCTGCTAAGATGGGTGCCTTACAGAATGAGTGACCACCTGTTTCTCTCCTCTCAGGTTTCCCTGCAAGGCAAACTTACTTTAGCATGTTGTTTTGCATTTAAGGGGCTGCATTGCAGAGACAGAGTGAGGTGTATTCAGCACCTGTGAGGATGCTTCTGAAGCTAATGAAGTGACTGACCATCATCCCAGGGACTGGCATCTTAAATATATTCATGCATAAATACTGTGATTCAAAAATCCGTTTTAGTATCTATGCTATATCCAGGTGTACCTTTTTGTTTGACTTTGGCTTTCCATGCACACAAAGTGTGCAGCTGAATAGTTTTGGCACTCGTTCTAGAGGTACTGCCTGTTAATCCAGATGCAACAGTCCTCTGTTTTCCAGAGTTTGGTATTTAAGCACCAGCCAGATCACTGTCTTCTACACTGCTGGTGACAAAATGCTCATACCCAGATGCATGTTGGCCTGATGTATCAGTTCAGACTGAACACAGCATTTGATCCTTTGGACCACCTACACAAACTGTACTGACTATGAGTGAACTAATGTAACCCCTGTCTTGCCCCTCTTTTAATCCATAGTCTTAAAAAATAAACACAGGCACATAAATGCAAAAACGTGTTCATACACTATCAAACTTACAGATTTGAATACTTCAAAAATTAAGAACTTTAACCACTCAAATTTCAGCAGCAGTATAGGTTTGGCCACAAGAATCATGCTGGCTTTTCTATTTGAGCATGTATGTACACAAAACGATTCTTTATTGGCCTATGAAAAACATACATGACATATTTAAAATACTTTTTATGTGTGTGTGTATCTGTACATGTGCAATATCACAAAGTTAGAAACACAGGAAAATTAATAGAATTTTTCTTTTGTCTTATGTGCAATGAATTACTGAAGCGCTAATTATTGCTAATTATCAGTAATTTGATCAATTGGTTGTGCACAGTACTGTGGGCAAACTCCTGTTCCATGGAACATGCAACAAACAGAGGCCAATTTTTGTTCATTCTGTTTCTCTCACTTGCATGACTGTTTCTTGGGCTTGATCACATGCTTGGATTTTTTTTTCCCTCAGCAGAGACCCAGCATGTTTATGGCATATTTTAGGAGCAAAGTTCTGGAGAAAAAAACCACTGGAGTCAATTTTGCTGAGTATTGTAAAATTTTTACTGACTGAATATATACTGTTTTGAAGGAAGAAAATCATAACAATTTCTTATGTTTCCATTAAGTTGCGTTAATGGAGTACTTGCAATGGATAGTACTCTTAGGCTTGTTTCTATTAGCAGTCTTCTCTTTCACGGAGGGCATGAAATTTGCTTCTTTCAAAGTCATCATCACAACCACAACCAACATCCTTCATTCCTGGACTGAACCCATGAGGGTTAGCAAAGCCATTTCCATGGCACAGAATCTCCATACCAAAGTAGATTTTCCCGTAAATGCCCTCTTCAAATAATGGTCATTCTTCATCATAACTGCACTGAAATTTAAATTCACTGAAGTCAGAATTAACCTTTCAGTTGCCTTTCTGCATGAAAAAATTATTGTAAATCGATCTGTTTCATGCAGAACAAGAACCATTATTTTCACTCCATGGACATTTAATTTTTACTCAAAACTTATTTTTCAAATTATAAGCAATTAGATGTTATTTTTCCTCATTGAGTACAGAGATAACTTCAAAAAATTTCTCAAATCCTCACATATCATGCTGCTTTGGTAATTAGATTAGCAAATACAGAAAGTTAAGACAAGCTGTGACTCAGAGAGAAAATAAAAACCCAAAGCTATTTAATTTAGAATGCCTTAAGTTCTGAGGCACCTCTTATGGGCCTTTATTTAAAATTTGAGTCTTTCCATTGAGTTCAGTAAGCTTCAGCTCAAGTCCATATGGAAAAAATGTCCCTCTAAATAGAACTATTCCACTTCTGTCATGACATTGTAGTAGTTATGGTAATTTTTTCAGACATTGTTTGGTAAATCTCGCTATAATATTTCTGTCTAAGTTAGTTCCCATTTTAGTCTAATATTTAGAGAATCTTCTCTTTTTCTATTTGCAATGTATCACATAAACATATATTATGCTAGGATACAGGCTTAAAGGGTCAGCAGTGTTTTAAAAACAGTTGTCAGTCTCAAGTAAAACACCTGGTCTAAAGTCCTATTTCCCTCCCTTTTTCCCTTCCCCCTCCTTTTTTTGCAAAAGATATTTTCAACATCAGTACCACATTGCAGACTATGTCTTTTCTTTTTCTGCCTTTAAAATGTTGTCATTCAAGAATATGGTAATTTAAAACTGGGGTTTAGAAATAAAAACTGAATTATCTTTCCAAGTCACAATTTCATTTTTAACTAGTCCTACATCTAGGATAAATAAACACACAGAAAATAAAGCAGAGGTAGCTTTAAAGACTGTAAAAGTATTTACACTATGTTAATAAAACTTCAAGGATGGTTTAGAAAGCAAAAATACCATAATAACTAGAGCTTTATAACCCTAGAACTGCAACAGGAGCTGCAGTGAACAGCTCAGGAGAGCTCTGCAGCTTTAGTAAGTTTTAACAGGCATGAGCAAAAAAGCACTTTCTCATGAACAGTTACATTAAAACCCCATACTGCTTACCTACCAAGCTTTCAGAAAATTTTGTAAGCCAATTTGGATCTCAGAATGAGCAGAGCTTCTATAACAATATAATTATCTTCAGAAGACCCAATGAGAGAGGTCTTTCAAAGCTCATTCAAACATTTGCTGTGAGAACTGAAAAAAGAAAGCATGCAAGAAGCTTAAACTGCTGAGAGAAAAACTCTTTTTATTTTTTTCCCTGTTGGATGAGAAAAAAAATCAGGAAGGAAATAAGGAAGAGATGGTAAGATCCTAAAATACTGTAAAATTTCAGGTACTTGGCCATCTGTTCATATCCTGCATTTGCTGAGTAAGCAGAGGCAATTCTAAGATGAAGCTCCTGAAAACTGCCTTCCCATCAAGAATATAAGTCAATTAGGTCATAAAACATAAAGTGATTGTAACAATAACAGTTCCTGAGTTATATAGTAAATACTCAGAAGATATTTGGGTTACTTCAGATGGAGTTTAATGTGACAGAAAAGACTTTATTGGCAACAGAGTGACTATCTGTCCTTTTACCCACAGAGCAAATCATGCTCTGAGCCAAGTTGCAAAGCAGTAATCTCAGACATAATGTCAGAATATAGACGTAGTTTGATGGCATGACAGGTAAAATATCTTCATTACCATAAATGTTCATTAAGACAGGAAATATAAGAGACTCTCTTTTATAAGATTTTATTGTAATGTTACTCAGAAAGCGAACTCTCCAAGAGCAGTCGAGAAAGTCAGTACATGGCATAAAACCCGTTTTACCAAACTGTTGTGGTAGTGTAACAAAGGCAGTCAGAAGAGGTTTCTGGTAGGAGTGCACTCTGAAACCCATCATTTTAGTTATGCTAAGGTCCTGAAGACAAAGAAAATGTAAAAAAGTTAATATATACATGGTTCAGTTCAAGAACAAAACAGGTAGGAAAAAGGACCTGTGTAAGAGAAAGTAAATCACATATTAGCTAACAATTTCCTACGAAAACAAAACCACAACAGATCGAAAAAATCATTACATTGGAAAAGAAGCACTTTCTGCCACGGATCAGCTGGTTAAATATATATTTTACTGGTGGGAAATAAAGGAAAAGGGAAAACAGAAAACTGTTGTAAAGTCTATGCGAATTACACACACACGCACACACAAAAGCAATAGATGTTTACTGCACTTGTGGGAAACAGTTATGCCAGGTTTTGGATACTTCTTGGCAAATCTGCATTCTGGTAGGTTTTGCAATCACTCGTATTAGAAATATATTAGAAAGAAAGAAGAGAGGCAAGATAAAGGAGATATAAGGTAGGTATCTCTTGAAGGTAAAGTTGTTCTGCCAGAATGTTTCATGTCAAGAACAACAAATATGTAATTAAAAATTTCATTGCTCTAGTGACAGAAGCTATATGCCTTCTGTAAGTAGCTACGGCCATAGTGTTCTTATATTAAAAATATGTCCACGCACATGAAGCTTTTTTAAAACTATTTAATGGTTTGTTATTTTAATTAAATGGCACATATTCAGAAAGGTCATACCAGCTGTTATAATTACTTATTGTTCATTATATTGGCAAAATTGTACTTGTGTTGAAATAGAAACCCTTGTGTTATATAGAAAAATTCGTTTATATAATATTTGATATATTGTGCCCTGACAAGTCCATGTTACTATCATTCAATCAGTGATTAATCAGAACCGTGCTGTATTAAAACTAATAAGTCTGTAAATTAGAGATTTAAAAATACTCATGCTATGAAATTTAAAATGCCCTTGAATATAATACAGTCACTAGTCACAATGATAATTTAATTTTAAAAAAGTATTTAATCTGGAGCAAACTGTAACTGCCACTCTATAAGGACTCTATTTTCCTCCCTTCCCTTGTCTCCTCCACTGTTTTGTATTTTAGAATATAGTGTATATACTCCCTAGACATACATCTGTATTACTTCAAGACCAAAAAAGCAGTTCTCTCTCTCTCTTCTCCCTCCCCACCCTTAGCTATACAGTTTATATACTATGTTATATACAAGTTGGCAGAACTATGAACTCAATCTGAAGAGAGAAATTCAAGGGTATATACGAATAAATTTTTTTCACACCATAGTTTAATTTTCCTGCACTGACTGAATCCTTTTACTTCCTTCTCAGCAAAAGGGGGACACAACAGCCAGTATCAGTTTTGAATGGCTTCTGTCTCAACTTGACAGGTATATAACTTTATTTCAGTTAGGAGTGGAGCTAGATTTTAGATGCTGCATTCAGTGACTTCAGGATTATAAATCCCTATTGCATGTTAGAAGAATATAACTGTTTAACAATTTGGATAGTAGTAAATGCCTTTCAGCACCACGTGTAAAATTTGCTTTTGTTCTAGTTACTAGAAGCCTGTGCACTTTTAGGGAAAAGGCAGATTATGAACAAGATTATGAACAGAGCAGAAATATATGACTGGAGTTTGTGGGGTTTTTTTGTCTGTTCTTCAAACTCTGCTTTTATTACCAGTGATTGTACTCATATAACATCAGCAAAATCTGGTAAAATTAGATCATTTTTTATGAGAGAATCATCGCATATGTTAGAAAATATTGTTTTGATTGTCATTCGTGCCTTCTGAGAGCCAAGATTTCCACAAACTTAATATGTTTTGTGGGGTGTAGGTCTGAACAGAAGTTTGACCATGAGTTTAAAAGTATGATAATGAATTTAAAGTTGGACAATGTTCTTTACTGAAATTGCATGTGAATTTTCTACAGGAAGAGAGCCATCTATGGCATATTAAGATGGACTTGGCTGTATTTCTTTAGTGTAAATGGAAAACTCATAAAGTGGGATTATGCAATAAAATACCGATGTTTCTTGCCAAGCGCTGTGTGAAAACCTGTTTATTTGCATTTCTACACCTATGTCATGGTTTTTTCATTCCAGCTCACCATCTCAGATGGAGCAGCTTTTTGGAGGAGAAATTCCCTTAGTCCATTTAGGATTTCAAACCTCTCTGAACTTCAAGAAAGAAGAAGAGTTTTTGTGTTTGACTGACATCAAGCTCTCCAAAAAGATGCTTAATAATTTCTACATACCCAGGCATGATTTATCAGTTGAATAGCTCATGGCTACACATGCCACAAACACAATATTCTGGCCAAGAATGGAGTGGACTTCCCAGCTCAAACCACATGTGAAGGAAAGCAAAGGAACAGCTGTTTGATGAAGTGACATGGCAGCTAGATTTCCATATGAGGGTGCAGGGAACTGAGAATTTACTGCAAAGGTTTTACAAACCAGTTTAAGAACCAGTTGTGATCCAACTGGCTATGAAATTGAAGTCTCGCTAGCAAACTATGTAGATATTCCAAAGGTTCTTAAAACTCTTTCCTTACTGAATGGTGAGGGTTTTTTCTCTTTAGCAGTCACATTAGAGAGAAATTATGCTTAATCTGTATGTTATTTTAGTCCTTCAATCACAACATTGTGTAGCTGAGGCAGTTGTTTGCCCCACCCTGACACTTATATTTATGATTTTTTTATAGCACCTGGGCATGTTCTCTGCTAGGCCCTTGTTTTCCTAGATTAAGCAGAGAAAAAAGCAGAACTTTCAACATCTCTTCTTGCAATGCAAAATAGATTGTCCATTCTCTAATCAGCCCATGTTAAGGTCAAGGTTGGAAGTGAACCCCTTCGCTATGAGAATGTATTACCTCTAGAGAGATCAGAACTGGAACTGGATGTCAAGATGTGGGCTGTCCACTAAGGAGCTGGAATGTTGAGCTGAGGTGCCAGTGAAACAGTGAGAAGATTTTCATGGTCTCCACACCTCTTATTCTTTTAACTGACTGAAGGAAATGGAGTCTTGGCTGATAGTTTCCTACCCAAGAACAGTATAGGGTGCTAATAGGAGTTAAAAACAAACAAAAAACACAAAGCGACTTAAAAAGTCTGGTAAAGACATTAGATACAAGGATGTAATTTCTGGCTCCCAAGGCTGGGATGATGCAATCAGAACATATTCTCACACTTCTGTAACAGATGCTGACTACAAAGACAGTTGAAGACAGCTGTGAAGATGGATCTACCTTAGATCCAAACCTGTATGGCAATTCCTATGCTGTGGCAGCCTTACATAAATGGGCAGTGGGCTTCACACTGGTGAATGCTTAAGTGAACATTTTCTAATGTAAAACAGCATGAAATTAGACAAATAAAATAGTCAGTTGCAGAAATGTTGTTCTTCCTCAACTAACTTTCTTGCTCTTATTCAGGAAAGCAGGACAGATGTGACTTTATATGCAGGAAATATTACTGCTGAATATCTCCCTGATAATTAATAAAATTGTAGCCAATTTAGCACATATTCCCAAGTACTGATTCTCTTTTTGTGCTGTACAGTGCAGTTTTAATAGAAGGACTTTCTCATTACTTGCATGAGAGAAGAAACAACTATCTGCAGTCTACAAGGGTGAAAAATGTGACATACGCATTTCAAGAAATCTGCCCTAGCCCTGAGACACTGTCTGTCTCACAGCCATGCTGGTGTGCATGTCACAACATCCTTGGGTCAGCTCTGTCTCCAGACTGTTTCCTTTTCCTCCATCAGCACACTCCTCCATCAGCCCACACAGACACAACATTTCTGTCTGACAGAGACCACAGCACAGGGTTTACTGAGGTAGCATCACCACTATAGATACTGATGTAACGACTGGAGAGGTTTTTCTGCAGCTGTTCAGATGGAATAAAATTATATTAACTCCTCATGAAATCCTTTTAAGGATTTGTATGTCTAAATACTACTCAGCAAGAGTTGCAATATTAATAATTTATTATTATAGCCAGATAATTTCTCCCGAAGATTCATAATAACACATATATTGTTTCATTAATGTTTAATGGTAAAATTCTAGGGAAGGTGATTTGGGTACGTAGCCTTTAATAAGGCTTAATATAAACACTTGACATCTGTTTCTTTCACCTTCCCTGCCTCTCGTTCTAAATTATCTGTCATAGCAATTCCTGATTCAGGCTCTCCATAGGGCTTTACCCTCGTTTCCATTTGAAAACCTTCATTTCAATAGGTGGGCTGAAAATTCCTGTACTTCTACAATTGCCACTATTCCACTTACGAAGCCTAGTTAATGGCACCTCTCTCCACTTTCATTATTCAGCTTAGAAACTATCAATAAGCACAAAAGAAATTACACAAAGGGTGCAAAAAAACCAGAGTATTTTTATTACTCCAAAAGAATATTCATTTGGTTAATAAAAAAGTTGTGGGTCTGGTTATTTTTTGGTTTTGTGTTTGTTTGGTTGGTTTTTTGTTTGTTTGTTTGGAGGGTTTTTTTGGAGGGGGTTGGTTGGTTGGTTTTTTAATTCATTTTTTTGTTTTGTGAGAAGCAAAGAGGGTGCAGAACATGATCACAAGTTCTGCAATAGTGGAGAATGGGATGGGCACAGCAACTTAGCAGTTTGATTAGATATATCTATATATACCATAAACTATTGATCCTGCCATACCCTTATCTCCCCCTTTCTGTCAGTTCTGGGGACTTAAATTTGGTCTGACTGACCATACTAAATTATGATCTATGTATTTAAATAAATTAATTTGAACAGCTTGTTTGCAGTTTTCCTGTGGTTTTCAGAGTAATGTAATTTAAAAATAATTTCAGAATAAAATACAAAATGTGACCTTCCTAAATGTTCCAAATGAGTTTCTGAATCTCTTCTTTTCTAGATTGTAGTTTGTGTCATTTTTGAAAGTAGGATTGTAAAGCATTTTAAGAATTTTAATTGTAGCAATTTTCCACAGAAATAATAAAGTAAAACTGCTCTTTTTATCCCTCTGAATTTCAATAATATCATATGGCAGTTTCATCATCCAATTTTTGAGCATCCTGTAATTTCAACTTATCAACAGAAAAAAAATTACAAGAGCCTGGTCAAGGATGCCTTCAATTTTTGTAAGTCAAAGTATTGAATTGATTTGTAGGATATTATTTATTCAGCTAACACCTTTCACATAAATATTAAAGAAAAAAAAAAAAGGTGCTTTATATTTAGTCAAACTCCCTGTCCTCTTCCTTCCATATGCATTCAACTACAGTTGAACAAGCTAAAATATCTAGGAGCACAATGTTATTGTTCCCTCATCCATGTACACTTCTGCAAGAAATGACTATTGGATGAATTATCACAAAAAAATTGAAGACGTTATTTCATGGACAAAGTTTTAAAGGTCTTAAGAAACATTGCTGTACCTTCAATCTCTTGGTTTCATGTCTGGTAGCTTATAAGATAAAAGCGCACAGTTCATTGTGGCATGCATTTGTTTCAAGGTGTATGTTCTGTTCCATGGATATAAGAGATTGAGGAATATATAACTGAGCACCTACATTCACCTTTATATCACTTTATAACACACAGTTCTGTGCATCATGGTAATTCTTTTTGCTGGAGTTTATTCCAAATAAACGGCGAAGGTTCTAAAGAACTAATATTACAATACAAAGGCATAATACAGCAATTTAACTGAAATTCTTAAAATTCATATCAGAGCAATGCTGTATTTTATTTTAAAACTTTGAGAGTTTACTTTTCAAACCAGTTCAATCTTTATAAATTCAAGTATTTCAGTTCCACTTTGATACAGCATAGACAAAGATATTATAAAGTGATAAACTCCCTCCCAAAAAATCAGGAAACACAAAACACCTTCTTGAGGAGATTGTGCCTAATACTTTCTGGACTACATGAGTGAACTGGCAGTCTTTGAAAGCAGGTAAGAAGTGAAAGCTTAGTATGGCTGAGATAACAAGTTGGGGAGTGCATTGTTTGTCTACTGGCGCCAAGCAGTGTTCTTAAGATTAGTGGTCCTAAATCTTTCATTCATGGCATTACAAACTGACCATCATAATCCATTCATTAAAGCCATACCAAAGAAAAGGATAAGAAACTAAACAGGTATGTTTAAAAACCACAAAACCTTAAAATGACAATTTAAGTATTTAAATGTGCACAAAGTCATATTAAGCAAACCTTAGGATGTTTTGGACTGGAAAGATTTTTGCAAGCTCGAATCACTTTGTGAATTACCATCTCCCTCTTTCCTTCTCCTCCCTCCTCTCATGATACTCTCACAATAACAAAAGGGATTAGCTAAGCAATCTAAAGTGAATCCACTTTAAGGGCATAGTCAAACTCCGAGTAACTAGAAGTCAGTGTCAGGGCATGTCAACCATTAAGTCTGAAGCTGGTCCTTATAAATGAATTGATCCTTGGGTTTCTGTCTTCTGTTGTGAAATAGGATTACTCAATATGAGGAAAACATTCCTGTAATGTAAGATCATATACAGTCAGCCATAATTTTTATGTTCTCTTATCAATTTCTGAAATGAAGTCATTCCGCAAATATAATGAAAAGGGGTCCTCTTTTACACCCCAGTAAGTGGGAGTTTACCAGTCTCCCAAACAGACTATCTAAAAGTTTATCTACAGCTGTGCACAGATTTTTCCAAGGAAAGTGAACACCTGGACCTACAAGGGGTACCTGTGACTGTTCTTAGTTCCAGTTTTGGCAGTAACAATGCCTGGCTAAATAATTAATGGACTTACAGGTGTTTATGTGGCATTAGACACTCTCCAGAGAAGATGCAGTTTTGCCTACTATCTCTGCATTAGGAGGCTGACAGTAATGTGTTCAGAGTAGGTGCCTGGGTTCTTTATAAAGATTTTCAATGACCTCCCTACATGACCTGGGATCAAATGGGTTATGCAGGCAGGCCAGTATTCCTAGGTCAGATTTTGGAGAACTGTGCAATTATGCAATGTGAGAATTAGTGCTCAGCTCCCAGTGACCTCTTGTCTTTGAAAAGTCTAGCCCAATATATTAAAACCAGAATACGTTTTACAAGGAGGCTTTCCTGAGAAACAGCATTGCAACTTTTTAGTATTAACCAAAAGCCTGCTATGAACAGCTTTAATTCCTGTTATCAGATAGACAGGGGAATATAAAGCTATAATTATCTAAAAAAAAAAAATAAAAAAATAAAAAATTAACTTTTCTCCAGATCAGGAGGTAGTGCAATCCCTGCAAAAGTTACTGGTAAAAGAGTTCTTGAGCTGGGAGTTATTAGAGTAACTGAGTGAACTACACTCTTCTGGCAGCATAGTTTCATCATCTTTCCTATTTCTCTGTGCCATACCCTTTAGAGGTCAGACTTCTAACTCCTTTAGATGTCCATCTACTTAATTCTGTTTCCATTTACCCATGACAGCTCTCTACATGCTCCACAATGTGAAATAAATAGCCAAAATTAAGTGCTTAGATTTGGGATTCTACTGTAGTTTACTAAAAATTTGTGTGAGTCAATAAGCATGTTTTCATTGTAGACTACAGCCATATGAGTTTAGATGANCAAAAATTTTAAAATTTTCTGCAGCTATGTGTTAAAATCCTCTTAGAAAAGACTACATTTCCCAAATCATCACAGCACTGGCTCCTGCTCTGTAATTGTGCTCATGCAATTAGATATTTTTCAGTTCTAGTCATTCTAACTGAACTGTTGTCTTCAAAGATTTCAAGCTAATGACCTGACCAGCTACACATGATAGTAACTAGAAGTTATAATGCAGTTATCCTGTTACTTAGAGTAGATGGCATTTGAGACCCAGGAAAAGATTAGCACAAGGAAAAGTAGACACATATTTACAAGCTTGTGTCTTTCCCTGTGATTCAGCCTATCTTTCTGGATATACAAGCAGGGTAGCCAGATCCTGGGACAAGATGGATGGACAGATATCGTGTATGTATGGATGATAGCTGCATGATAAATTGTGGAACCATCCCATTTATTTATATCCACCTTTGACCATCTCATGTGCCCTTTGCCTACCAATTCATCTTCACCATGATGACTTATAAAATCCCAACTCCTTGAAACATTTCAGTCTGTTATATCCTGCCTCCTTTGTTTTCCCCCACCTTCATCCAGCAAAATGAGAGAAGATTGTTACAGTATGAAAAAGGAACTGTTCATTTATACAGAAGAGACAAAAAGTCAGTAACTTTTCCTATTTCCAGAAATCTGAAAATTGAGTTCTGTCTACCTATCTTTAATTTAGAGATCTTTTCAGTGTTGGTAAAAAATTGAAGTTGACAAATTTATGGTAATATTATTAGTTTTAAGTTATTATTAATTCTAGAGGTGGGCACTTTTCTTCCCTCTGTAAGCAGAGGAGAGAGGAAGCGCAAGCTATAGAAAAATCAATATCATCTTGTTTAGACTATTATTTTGAAACAAGAAAAACAAAAAAAATCAGAAAGAAAATACTTGCATATACACAGTTTATGAATTTTGTAGTTTTCTTTATAACTTGTTCTTTTGAATTTTCAATAAAAAGAATCAGGCATAAAGTTCTCCAGTGCTACTGAGACCTATTTTCTGACACTGAAAATCATGGAATTCTTTGATTCTGTCTAGTCTGACAGCAGTATTTGGAATATGAAGTTGACACCATCTTTTATACAAGACTATTTAAGATGATATTAAATTAAAAAAACCAAAAGTTTGGTAACTTATTAGTGAAGATTGTAGGTACCAAGATGCTCTAACAGAGGTTCCTTCTAACAATCCAAAACTTTTTTTCAAGAATGAAAAGCTTCAGGACTATGAGTTTCCAGGATGAAGCCTCTGATTCAGTAGCTGTCACAAGCTTAGACTTCATTTTATGTCTTGTGTCTCAGTTGGTGCTTGCTCTATTATTAGATGATGCCAGCAATGAAATAAAACTGCCTTGAAAGGTATGTGGAGAACTCAGCACTGAGATGTTTTCTTGCTCTTGAGTGCATCTTGAAATATTTGCACTATGCTTTCTAAGGAAAATTATGTCAAATAGTTCGTGGATTTCTGATAAAAGTGCAACCTAAAAAGATTTCAAATGGATTTGTAGAGCATGAGAACATATACTTTTGAATATGGCCCATTAATATTTCAATCTATGTCTCTAAGTCAAGAAACACATCTGGGTATTTCCCAAGAATTTTGTCAGTAATATTTGTGTATTTATGGCTTTTTAGTTGGACACCCATAGTCCAAATTTGAGTGAATATTTTTGTATTTCTTTGTTCAGGTTAAATATTTTTGAAAGTGATATTGACTAAAGAGAAAAAGCCCTATATTTCATATTGGAGTAGTCCGTTCACAAAAAGACATGTACTGATCAAAATACACAGATTTAAATTCAGAGGACTGTCAACTCAAACCAGTTTAACTGTCAAGGTACAAAATATAAGCAAGTTCCACTTTACGCACTCCCTGAGAAGCTAGGTTTTTTTCCCAAAACTTCTTCAGTATGGTATAACAGTACTCCTGTTGGGAAAACTTAAGCTAATTTAGAGGTTAATTTTTAACAATTAAAAATTAAAATCCCCAGCTGAGTAGCACAGTTTTGTTCAAACTGAAACAGGAAATTAGTTAAACATGATTAGCTGTTCTATGGAGACACAGGAAAATAAATGTATTAAAACTACTGAAACACTTCATACTGCCTTTACTTCCATACAAGTCAAGAAAAGAACATGCATGTGCATATGCTTTTATCTGGCATTTCAAAGTGTTAATTCTGATATGTGAAGTCCCTTCCAACATGAAGCATTCTGTGATTCTATAATGACATAAGCCTGTCAAAGACAAACTTCCTCAATATGTAAAGCATTATTCAAAAGCCTGGCTGGCTGCTGAATCCCAATGAACATACTGCAATTGTATTTCCCTTTTGGAGATGCTTACTCTGTGTCTATAAATAAATGCTGATGGTGAAAATGTATTTATGTTTTCCTGATCACATCCAAATTGCAAATGGTCTAGAGACTGATCACAGAATCCCCAGTCCTGGGAGAGAAGAGGCATCCCTCCAGTCTGGGCCAGTGGGCACTAGGTTTGAACCAGGACCTTCAGAATTAAAAGGGATGGTATGTTGTCACTTGAACTAAATGCATTACATCTACGCTTGAAGTAGATTTTTTTTTCTGTGAAGTGGGTAAAAGGACGTCTGTCATACGAGATCCAACAAGATACAGTATAATATCTTAATGTAAAAGACATTAGTCCTTAAAAGAATATCTTTTTAACCTAAAGTAATCGTTGACATTTTAACAAACTATTGGAACATAGAAAGATCAAGCAGTAACATAAAGACTCCTTATGATCTGTGCATTAGTCATTATGGTAGAATGGGTAGGAGAGCTTACTTTATTAGGCCAGGGAAATCAGACAGCATTTTGGGATTACTGTACCTCTTATTCATTTAGAGTATGTCATGAGCTCTTCAGCATTCCCATGGGCAAGATGTGCAGACAGACAAAAGTTGCTTCCTTCTTAAGTTCCAACTTTTTTTGACATCACTGGTAAGAAACATATTTGAATAAATTCTTAAATATAGGGCAGATGCTCTTTAGTCCTTCTTCTTTCCACTGAGCAGCCAGAGCCAGAGCTATGGGCCCATCAGTATATGCAAGTGGGAAAAATGGAGCACTTGCAAGACCAATTAAGTGCATGTACAATTATAAATGTGTCTAAAACATAAGACTAGTTTTGCTTTTTTATACTCCCCAGACACTTCAGAGTAAAAGTGCTTCATTCAGTTTGTAACATAACTATTTTTGAATATAATAGTGCAACCTCAGCGACACAGAAAAACTCTTTCCACTGGCAAGAGACAGAGAGATGAGGCTAACAGTCAAACATTTGTTTCAAGTATTTGTCTTAAAGCCTGTTATTTAGGAGATAAAAATGTTTAAATTCAGGTTAGCAGGAATTCCAAACAAACAATGGTCTAAGCTCTTGCCACTGTCAATAGCACTTCCAGGGGTGCCTGAAAGAGCTATGAGAAAAACAAAATTCATCTCCCCACCTGGTAAACCTGTGATTTCAGCTTTTCAGCTGAGGTTGAGGCAGTGCTGCCAGACAAAATGTAGATGTGATGTAGGTGTAGAGGGCTCCTGGGGCAGCTGGGCCTTTTGCTTGAAGTAAGAGGGGTGAGCTGGGGCTATCTTGTCCCTCCTAGACATCAGTCTGTTCCAGAATATAGGAAAAATAAGAGTCCAAGGCATGGTTTTTCTGCTGCCACAGAGCCTAAAAAAGCATCTCTTCACTTGTGCCAACAGCACAAAAATGTTGGGCCACATCCCCATCTGGATTACATTAGAAAAAATTCTATAAATCAGTGTAAGGATCGTGCATATAATCCAGAACCTTACACACCATCCCCATAATTATACTATTCCAAATAATTTTTAAAATAAAATTCAGATAGAAAATTCTGATTGTTTCCAGCTAGAAAAAACAGTTCCAATTGCAATAATTC
>VXBB01009092.1:48839-64225 GCA_013399915.1 Illadopsis cleaveri | reverse complement strand
AATGATTCTGCCTGAGTGATGTGCCCAAACAGCCTCCATGGGAGGCAAAGACTCTGCAGGAAAAGGGTTTGCAAGGAGTAGTCCCTAGCATCAGACTATTCAAGTGTGTTGCCTGTGCAGGTTTTTATCTCTGTCCTCTCAGTGCATTTCATTCCCCCATATTTTTAAAAAGGAAAGCCTTTTGGCTTCACAGTAGTATTTTTTTATTTTGTATTTTTATATTTTATATCATTTTATATTATTATTTAAAATACTTCTAAGCCTTGTACCGTGTTGATGAGTTATCTTAGTAGTAATAAGTTCAGAGTGAGTTTTACCTATGAGATTTTGACACACACCTTCAGAAATAATAGGAATTATTTGTAATACAAATGAATATTTTTTTCTTAAAATAATTATATCTCTTATTGTTCACTGCTCACCCAGGAAATCAAACTATAGCATAAAGGCAACAAGGTTCAAAAGAAAACAATAACCTTCAGTACCTTTTGTTTCTCTTTTCTTTTTAATTGAGCACACTATGCCAGAAATAGAGGGAGATCTGGGTGATTTTCTCCTCCCCCCCTAATTCTGCTGAATCCAAAATATTTCTGTTTTCATGTTCCTTTTATTACAGGGTATAACTTCCTTGTGCTATAATGCATTTAAGACTAGTTGAAGTTGTTGGGGAGTAACGCAATGGACAAATCCTGATTCCTACTCTTTGTCCAACAAACCCCTCCAGTTCTATCCCCAAACCACAGCAGCTCCTTTCTCCCCTCCAGTCCCTCCTTCACCCACAGGGTACAGCTGGTTCCCAGCCCTGTGCTGGCTGATCAGCCAGCCAGCACTGCTGTGACGTTTGGCAAACAGCCTGCTGCCAAGCACAGGCTGCCCCTCACCAAGAGCACTGATTGGGATCTTTCCTCTGTTTACATCCATTTTCGTGAAATTTACAGACACATATTTTTCTGCTACTCCTGCCTTCTGAATGTGCTTGAATACAGCCACTAACAACAAAAAAAAATGTATTATAAGAGGGCAACCAGGAGGCAAACAACACAGCTGTATAAACCAGGTTTCTGAAATCAGACTAAAAACCACATATGTGGTAATGAAGGTCAGGCAGTGGTCTCAGTCTGAACAGTTAACATGAGGGTGTCCAAAAAACGACCAGCTTAAGGAGTTTTTCTTTCTTGTTAGTTCAGTGGCACAATTTTCATGCCAGTTTCCTGCCAAGCAAATTGCAGAGGGCTTGTACAACTGAAAGAGCCTGAGTCTGAGTCTCTGGTGACAAGCTTGCTGCAGCTCCAATCAGGGCTTTATAGCTTCCTAAAAAAAATAACAGTGCTGCCAATTGTAACAAATGTGAAATGTCTCTTTGACATGAAACCACTGCCTATTAAAACGAGCCAAAAATATGACAGTTTCACAGAAGACTCTTTTTTATCAGCTGAACACTTCTCAGCACATCACTTGGGTCAAATTCAAATGTAAAATCATGGTACCTGAAGGAAACAAACTGTCAAGAGTCTTCTATAATACTCACTGAGTCCTCTTCTTTTAAACAAGGCTAGTACTTATGTAGTTTTCTTGACAGTAAAATATAAAGAATCTCAACAATGGCGGGGAATGCAGGATGAAAAGTCCCTTTTTCCATTGCAATATTTCTGCTGAAAAAGCTTTGTTATGGTTTATGAATTCCTTTAAATAAAAAAAGTCTATGAGCAGTATTTTGAATGAAATATTTTTTAAGGTTGAATGCTAGCTCTAGCCCCACTCAAATAGGAGAAATTACCTCCCAGTGGTATGCCAAATTACTTGTTAACTGTTTCAGCAGCAGGATGCGATGATTCCTTATACTAGGTTTGTTGTAGCTTTGTTAGACACTTTGATGCCTCTAGTTTCTGAAATCTACATTATTGGAAGCAGTTTTCTGTTACTGAATTCAGTTCAAAAGCCAACAATTCAACTAAATTAGTACACCTGAGTATGTTTCTCAAGCCTATAGGTACAATTTCCAGATATCTAGTGTTTATTAAGTGTTTGGGTAAAAATAGTTAAAAATAAATATATACATAAAATTAATTTTTGCCTAGATAACACCTTTGGGAGACTATTACTGGAACTAAGTAGGTAAATTAAAGTGACTTCGGGTTCTGGGTTTCCCCAGAAATTGCACAAGAGAATCTAACTGTAGCCATGAATGATCTAAATTCTGCACTTTTAATGGGTCCTTGTGCATAGGTTGAATTAAACTGCATTAGGTTAGTAAAGATGATCTGAAAAGAGTCTTGTTTAAAAATGTTACAGGTGACTAAATTTCTACAGAAACCTATTTTCACTCTCTCTTTTCTGATTATCTGGTTTTGTACCTTTACATTACTGGCAATCTGTATGAGCAGCTTGGAGCCACAGTTGTGCCAAGTCTAATGGGACTGAAATTACAGTGCATTAGCTACACATCAGAAATCTTCACCAGAGTCTCATCCTGCATCTTCTTCACACTTTTAAGGCCCAACTTTATGTTACAAGGTTTACAGTTTGCCTTTTCCTGGGGAACTCTAGAGCCACATTTTGGCAGCCTGGTTGTCTCACTTCATTGAGACAGGAAAAAATAGGGCAAATTAGAGCTGATCACCACTCCTTCATTGTGAGCTGCTGCCTCTCAGTCAGTACTGTTATCAGGGAACTGAAGGAAGGATGAAGGAGGGAAAATCCATTCCCCGCCCCCCACCCCTTCCGCCCTCCCCCCTTCTCCCACCTCTGTTTCCTGGATTCCAGAATCCTTTAAATGAACAAAGTCTGACTCAAAATAAGTTGTTCTTTAGCTTACGTTCCAACACAGTTTTAGTCTTCACTCTTCCACAGCAAATGCAACAGACATTGTCAGATTATATGTTCAGACAAAAAGAAAGTGGTAGCTAACAATTTTTTTAAAAATTATTATGTATTAATCACAGTTTGCATGACAGGAAAGAAAAAACATTCCCACCCCCTTATTGTAAGGCTGAACCCAACCTTCTCTCCTTTTTGAAATTAAATATGAGAGAACCAGGGAAGAACGTGCCAGTGAATCAGGGAAAGAACAAAACTGTTTTCCTTAACAATAACAGCGAGGGTTAGCAGAAATTTGCAGAGAAAGCCTTTCAGAGAACAGTGATGAGTAGAAACTTCTTTAAAAGATCTGCAATATTACCACATTTAGGGTCTTTTATGCAAACGTTGAACACTGAAACTGTATAGACAGCTGTCCTTTCATGTTCTGCTATATGTTTTTGACCCTAACATCATGGTTAATCAGGCTAAATTGACATGTTAAATTCAAGAGCAAAACAAAACTGTATTGAGCCTGGAGCAATCACTTTATCACAGTTCTTATTTCATTTAGCTTTTGTGGGAGGAAAGAAAATATTCACATTTTCTAAAAGCCTGAGTTAGTTCATTAAGACGGACGGAGTAGCAATTAGGAGAGAGATGTGTTGTTAACCACCTTCTGCACTGAGAGTACCTTTATTTTTAATGGTGAAGCCTAGGGCCAGACCATGAGGTGCAAATATGTGGCATCTTGATTGGTTTTTTCTTTAACCTTCACTCCAGATGTCTTTCAGATTCAGGAACACAAGAATGACCAAGATGTACAATTCATGTTAAAGCCATGGCAAAAGCAGCTCAATAGTACAGGTAAATTTATTGATACCTTGCTTTATTCTCTCATATAGATAGTTCTGCAATTACTTATTCTGTCTTGATTTTTTTTCACTGCATGGAGAATCATTACCTCTAGAGACATCTTAAGGACTCTGTACAGCAGTGCCATCTTTGCTATCAAGTCAGCACTCTCCATTTCCACTTCTCTTCAGACAGAATGTGCTGTTTCCTGTGGCTTCTATTTTCTGAAATGGACATGGCATAACACTCTATTACTGATGAATATTTTATTCATAAAATGGAGCTAAAAATGTATTTCTGCTACTCTAGGGCCAAAGAACTATCTCCATTTGTGATTTTATTGTATTGCTGTAACATCTGGAAGACGTAAGCAGGATTAAAACTTCACCATTGGCCAAGAACACTGAGATTGTCAGAATTATTTTCTTCCCCAGGAGCATTAAAAAGATAACCAGGGGAGCAGAAATGTATAAAGGATCTTTGTGGCATTACTGGAGAAAAACTTTAAATATGTNTATATATATATATATTTATTTATCCCTTGAAACAAAGACATTTAAAGTCCACCTGTACAGAGGGGATTGTCAAGAAAATTGCAGATAACAATTAAAACTCACACAAACATTTTTTAATTTTATTATGGAATCATATTTGCATATCATATTCTGTCCTGAGAAGAAGTGCATGTAGCCTTCAAGTCTTACTGTATCCTGTACTGGAGGATGGACCTCTGAGAGCTGTAGCTGCACTGGTCAANCAGTGCCATCTTTGCTATCAAGTCAGCACTCTCCATTTCCACTTCTCTTCAGACAGAATGTGCTGTTTCCTGTGGCTTCTATTTTCTGAAATGGACATGGCATAACACTCTATTACTGATGAATATTTTATTCATAAAATGGAGCTAAAAATGTATTTCTGCTACTCTAGGGCCAAAGAACTATCTCCATTTGTGATTTTATTGTATTGCTGTAACATCTGGAAGACGTAAGCAGGATTAAAACTTCACCATTGGCCAAGAACACTGAGATTGTCAGAATTATTTTCTTCCCCAGGAGCATTAAAAAGATAACCAGGGGAGCAGAAATGTATAAAGGATCTTTGTGGCATTACTGGAGAAAAACTTTAAATATGTATAAATAGATAGACAGACAGACATGTGTTCACAGTTCCATTTGGATTTTCAGCAATGATTGAGAAAAGAATGGGGAATAACATGAGCAAAGCAGGAAAACCATGGAGAAAAAAAACATAAAAGGGATCATGTTTTAACTCGTTCAAAATTTTATTAGTTTATTACATTATAAACTATTTGCCCTAGACATACTTTATATAATCTCTTACTTAATGTTTTGTGACAGCTTTAATACAACAAAATTAGATATGCTGCNTGGTCAAGCAGGAAAGCTACTACTAAGAGTTTCACTTGTTGTCAGAAGTTGATGTCTTTCTTTGATCGGAGTGTTGTGCTTTCATAACTGAGTCCATATAACTGGAAACAAGACGAAGTATTGAAAGAATTTTCCAGTAAAAATTTAGGACTTATTTGATTAATATTTTGTAGTGACAATGTGAATGTATATAGAGAAGAGGTTATTAGAAGCTGGAACACTTTAACTGGTTAGAAAAAATATATAAAAAAGAAAGTACCAACTAATGTCCAGCTAGCTTCATGTGGGAATACATTTCCCTTCTTCATTTTTCTTCTCCATTAATTAATGAGTATGAAGGATGCATGTTCCAGTAGAGTGATCCTGTTTGCCTCTTGAAGCTTTCCTGAAACAATGGAAGGTCTGGCGCTAATTGAAAAGCTATGGATCCTGATGGAATGCAACTTCTCTTTAACCTGTTTACTGACTCTGTGGAAAGGGCATAGAGTGCCAATATTGCTAATAGTTTGGAATTTCTGGTCTATAACTCCAACCCATTACCTCTCTCGTTTTTTATCTTTATGGAACCACAAGGCTTTTACAGCATAGAACAACAACAACAACAAAAGCGATATGCACCAAACAGGTGGTACTGGCACTAGGACAAATTGCCTACTCTTTCAAAAATTTTCCCATTTATTCTGATGAAATGGGGATGAAGGGGACTAATCTGAGGTTGAGTCACAAAAAACTTCAAGAGTAGAGATTCCCATAAGTTGTTTTATTTTCTCATCAAGTTCAAAGTATGTTTATTAATCTTGCCTTCTTTAATATAAGGATGTAACCTCAGCTACTGGAGAGATAAAATTATAAAATGTTACCTTGCCCCTTCTCTAAACAAAGCAGTCCTCTATGTCTTTTACTCCCTTGGGTGTTCACATGAGTGAACAAACCAAATGTGGCAGATGTTATTCACATTCCTAATTGCACAACTGGAAGCTGATCTCATCCTATAACAATGCATGCAGAGTAGTCAAGAAGAATCTGAAGAAAAAAGAAGTGCTCATCAAATAATGTTTTTGATCCCCAAAGCAAGTTGCAGTAGCATCTGGAAAGAAATCTCTCCACTAAAGAGTTTTCTGTTCATCATTCTCTGTTCTTTCCTTCCCTAATGCTTAAAAAGTGCAAAGAGATTCCATTTAGCCAGGAATTATTACTATCCACTGCTTGAAAACGCCTTGCTACTTGAGTAAGAGCTGCATATACGGTTTGTGTTTTATATCAATATTGTATTGCCCTAATGTATCATGCTAAAATGAGATTCTGCTTCCTCAGCTGCTTAAGTGCTTTACTTCTTTTAATCTAGCAGTTTATATAGTATGTTTTACCTTACATCGGCATATCTGGGTGAGTTCTTTGGTTTATTACAGAGCAGGTTGGGCTGTGTGCTCTAGTGGCTCATTTTGGCTTTAAAATTGATGTGTTTTATAGAGGCATGAGTAAAGATTTTGCATTTGATTGAATAAATCTCAGAAAGAGTCCAATTCAGGAAAAAATATAAGAGCCCAAATCCCATTCAGTTCAGGAAAACTTAAGTACTTTTCTGAAAGGAGTACAGCAAATTGTAGCATGGGTTTAAACCTAAGCACAGTATTAAATGCTTAGAAAAATCTACCTGTTGCTTCAATTTTCTCAAGGGATATAGAAAATTTTTCAGAGAGGGAAAAAGCTTATTACATGGAATTTTTATTTTTATAAATAGATGAAATGCATGAAGTCATCTAAAACAATGAGAGATCAGTATTTGCAGAGTACAGGAACATCGGGACAATTACAGAAAATGGACTTCCATTACTTGGAAATGTTTCTTCCATGCAAAATGTTATTAGTTTGGGTTTGATTTCCAGCAAACTGAGGTTTTGGGTCAGTCAGGATGTCTCAGGGCAATCTCTGTTGCATATTCTCCATTCCCAACCATTACAGTTATGCTTAGGTTGTACTTCTTTTTCATTACTCTGCAATATTCCCTGTGTGCATAGTCCTTTAACACAGTAAACTAAAGTTATGAGGAATAGTTTCTCAGTCCATGGAAAAAGGACAACCTACCAATCATTTTCTGTGGGGAAAATGTGTGTACCTCTACAGTTAACAAAATAATTGATGTGCAGCAAGCTAAAAATACTCGTGTTTGTGCCCATGTGCTGCCTTTTCAGACAGATATGAAATGTTCTCGTCTCTACAGAAAATTGGCCCTGAGTTCATCTTAGCTTTTATTTTCTCTGAAGTGCTTTATTTTTACTGTGTCAGAACTTTTATCATGGCTCATAAATACATTATGATTGCAATCTCCTTTGGGTAGGAACAGTGCAAACATGCAAAGACACTCTTCTTGTATGTTTCCCATCTGCCAGCCTGCAGTATGAGTTACACCAATGTGAAACCCTGCCCCAACACCCATGCAAAGTCATTCAACAGTATCTTGAGTTTTTGCTGACTTCTACTCATGTGCATTTATGTGTATACACATACATACGCATATAATACATACACATATATGACTGACTATATACATATGTGTGTGCATACATATATATGTACAGTGCAAGTAAATGACCTTAAATGATCAATTCAGTCACTTAACTCAGGTTTCTAGTCTCATTTGGAATTCTTGGCATGTTCTGCCTGGTATCCAGGTGCCATTCCACAAGGGTATTGTCTTCACTATGTCCTGTGTCAGATATCCCACTTTCTGCAGGCATCTCTGATGCCCTAAATAAATGAATGGCCGTGGCTTCTATGTCTCCGATGCTCACTCTCACCCTAAATGCAGTCACAGAGGGGATGTATGTGCTCTATCCCTTCCATCTATTGACTTTCTTCTTCCCTGCTCTATGCAGCTGGTCACCCATTAGCCCCCGTCACATGTGACTGCACAACCCGCTCAGGCCGAAGATCCCAATCTCTCATACCTCTGTCTGAGCCAAAAATCACACCAGTTACTAGCTAATGTAACCACAATAAAATGTGCAACTGTGAGATAAGGAACAAAAAGATATGCTTAATAAAATACTATTTTAAAAGCATCAAATGGGGACCCCAGCTGTCAAAGGGACAACCAAAAGTAGAGAGGATGTGCAAGCGGAGTTTCGAGAGGAAACCTGATGTGGTTATACACACAGGGCCTGTGTAAGCTAGAGAGTATTTTAGGCCAGATGTCAGTGGGATGTAGATGCAAGATTGTCCAAAGGTAAAACTGGTTGTGAGGAGGGTAAATTGAAAAGGTCTGTGAACTGCAGAAGTAGAAAATACAATATTTTTTCTTGCAAACTGAATTTTTCCCACATAAAATATTCTAAAGATGTCAATTTTATATGAGTGAGGGCAACTGAATGTAGGCATCAAATGAAAGGTGCTGACTTAGAATGCAAACTTTGCATCCTACTTAATTATGTGCGTGATTTATACACTGTACTATATTTGTGCATATATAGACAACATTTATAAGTATACATATACAAACACACGCACACAAACACATATATTAGACCACAGGTATTCTGAAATTATTTTTACATTTGGTCTGTAAGTATTGCTGTAGTAGGACAGACCTGTATTTCACTTCAGCCTGAATTCTGACTCTGCTTAGGGATATGACATAGATCAAGGAACCCTTGTCCTCACAGCATTCCCACCAACATTATTCCTATCTTTAGCATTATTGTTAGAGAGAATTTTGCACACAATGACACAGCTTGAACCTTGACATTTTCTTGTCTTCTACTTTTCTTCCTTTCCCATTCCTATTACGAATAATTCAAGTTTGATTTTGAGCAGGGAAAATAACTTAAACAAGGAATTTTTATGTTTCTCCACCCCTCCCTTCCAAATCTACACTAATTATCATGGGAAAACCGGGAGTAAAACCTTAAACAAACAAACAACAATAGAAAAAAAAACCTCTCAAAACAAAACAAAACAAAACACACCAACAAAAGCATACCAGCAAATATAAATAATATTCACAGAATAAATTTTTTAATAAATGAAAAAAGGACCCTGTGACATGATTTAGCCATTCCCCTGTGCCAGCCCCTAATGTCTAACCTGAATCTTCTCTTTGTGCTTAAAACTGATATATGTTTCCCTATGTTCTATCTTTCCTGTAACTGTTTCATATTCTCTGGCTGATGTAACTACTTACAGCACAGATTTGTCTCACGCACCTAAATTATGAATCTCAGGGACTATTTTAAATGAGAAAGTGTCCTGATGCTCAGCTTCTTTGAATGTCCCTTATTGTCATGCTGTCCAGAGCACAGAGACTGACACAAAGAAAATAAATCACTTTTGTTACTAAACCTTTGCATTCTAATTAGGCACTTCTTACTGAACATCCATCTTTTGCCTCACACCTGGTCACTAGATGTTTTAAGAGTTTTGCATCAAGAGAAATCTAGTCTGCCCTGCCAGATGTCAGGGCAAGGCCATTTCTGCAGAGATTGCTCCTGTATCTCACGGTCCCCTTCCTCTGCCTGGCAGATGGTTCAGTCATGGGGGTGACAAGGGTGATTTCCCAGTCTGGAAAAGTTTTTTTCATTCTCTTCTGTTTCCTGAGGGCAAAAGGCTAAAACAATGGGGAGGTCTTAGTCACTTTAACTGAATTTCATCTGTCTTGGGAAGGTCTTGCACTTCCAAGAGATAATTTAAATCTATAATTCTGATACTATAATTAAATCTATAATTCTGGTTGTCCTTGGCCCATATGCCTAGAAAAACCCTACAAAAGTGCCAGTTTAAAAAATAGAAAAATACACAATAAAAGTACTAATTAAGACATCATGGCCCTGACCTCAAGTGAAATATTTATATAGAGAAGACAAGGGGAAGAATGAACAAATTTTATCCCAGCTCAGAAAAAAGTAGTTGCAGTATGCTGGGTGGACTTCTGTTCTCCTTCATTGTGATTGTGGTAGTAAATTCCTGGGCAAGAAACCTCAAGCTATATGGGAAAAGGTCTGTGGTCAAATATGACACAGTCTGTGACATTATATAGAGGTGGATCATCAGGACTGGTGATCAGAATAAATCCCCACTGTTTTCACAAAAAAAAAAAAAATCATATTGAATGAAGTAGACATGATCAAATTATACTCAAACAATTTACCTGAGACACAAATCTTGGTGCAAAAAACCCCACAGACTTTTGGATGGAATAATTTATTCCTCTGAGACAAAGTAATTGCATTGTAAATGCTTGGAATAAAAGAGATAAAAAAGGCAAGTAATAGGAGAAGAGATGTTAAAAGTCATGGATCTGTTGGAGCAGATTCAGAGGACGGGTACAAAAATCATCAGAGGGCTGGAACATCTTTTCTATGGATGCAGGATGAGAGTTGGTTTTGTTCAGCCTGGAGGAGAGAAGGCTCTGGGGAGACCTTATTGCAAACTTTCAGTACTTGAAGGAGGCTTATAAGAAAGATGGGGACAGACCTATTAGTGGGGCCTCTAGAGACAAAACAAAGATGAAATGGTTTTAAACTAAAGGAAGGCAGATTCCACCAAGATATAAAAAAATAATTTTTTTATGAAGATGATGGTGAAACACCAGAACATGTTGCCCAGAGAGGCTGTAGGTGCCTCATCTATGGAAACATTCAAGATCAGGGTGGACAAGGCTCTGAGCAACTAGGTGGAAGGTGTCCCTCCTACTTAGAAGGGAGTTGAATTAGATGACCTTTAAAGATTGCTTCCAACCCAAAACCTTCCGTGATTCTACTCTGGGGTTCTGGGGTTTATACCCACATGTCCTCTGTCCTTCTACAGCAGCAGCTTCGTTACAAACATAAATGCCTGGCCTTGCGGTGCTGATCTATGTTTGTCATGGTGTAAGCTGAATATATGTAACAGCATGTGCCTCTACTTGTTGTATTGGGGCTCTAAGAATGTATCTACAAACCGTCCCTGAAAAGACAGATGAGTTCCCCACACGCATCATGACTCATTTTCTTGTTGATGCTAATGTTACAGAAGGAATCTGAAGATATACCTTGGGTAAACCTAGTAACACCTCTGCATACCTTCAGAGCTTGTGCTGAGAAAACAACACAAAAGTTATTGCAAGCAGGACTGCAAACTGACTCTTTCCAGTGAGGCTTAGAATCACTAATTCAGTTAGGGCACACAATGCGGGATGAGTTGTAGGTATATACCTGCTCTTTCTGTCTGTGGATGAAATGGGTAGCAACAACACAGAGACACCCATCCCTGTCTCTTTGCAAACACCAGGATGGGAGAATGCCTCCCAGTTCCCACTTCTGGGCTTTCACCATGTCCCCATTCTTTGTATGGGCAATGCCTTACAAGTTCTATTCCTTTCTTCTACTGCTGCAAGCCATCATGTGCAAGCCAGAAGGGATCCCAACAAGGGGTCCCCACAAGGACAAACCAAACCTAAGGAACTCAGACTGTAAACTTCAACATTAGAGGGTAGCTGCCTCAAAGTCTAGACAAATTTCAGCTAAACGTTATAGGGTGATCTGTGCTATGTAAATAGTAGCTTTCTGCACTGCATAATTTCAATTTTTTTTTTTTAACTTTTTTTAAATTCAATCCTTAAACTTTAAACTTTGTGGAGTTTTAATATTTTTTGGCAAAAAATGAAAAAAATATTTACTTCATTTTTCCTCATTCTGCTTGTCAAATTAAAATTAAAACCAGAAGTTATTAATTTTGAAGATCTTGAAGCAAAATGGATTTGAAATTTCTCTCTTCCTTGTTCTTGCCTCTATGGGGTTTTTTTTGCAAAGAATTTCCCTTTAAATTTGTGAAAAGTCCACTGAATCAGGAATCATTAATATTTATTTGAGATGACTGAAGAATACCACTTTGCAAATAAGAAGTAGCATATGCAATACTAGATGAATAAGCTACATTCTGCCCTGTTCCCTGCTGAAAGCAGGCACTGCTGATGTGAGATCCTGCTCCCCCAGGAAGATGTGACTGAAATCTCTGAAACCCATGAGTCTCCCACCTGGACACTGTGCTCATGCTTCCCACTTCATGGGATGCACCTGCCTTGTTTCAGATACCTGAGATACTAAAAACAGCCCAGTAACTATGACTTACAATCACAAAGAGCTGATGCCTGAAGTTCAGAGCAAGCCTGTAACCTGGCACATAAGTGTTTTAGGGAATGTCATTTAGCTGCATGAAATGGGCCCAAGTTTGAGAAGATAAGCCTGCTAGAGACAAGTCCAGGAAAAACACAGCATTTATAATGCATCATGAGTGTTTGTATATATGCAGCATAATGAAGCTCCAATTTATATTCCTAAATAACTTTTTTTTCTTTGCTCCATTAATTGTTCTAATAATCTAAAGTAAATGGTCGAAAATTAAAGGAAGACATTTATGGTCTCATGTTTATAATGGACCCTGTAAATTCAGCATTATCTCCATATTTTTCTAAATGTTTATGTACAAATGATTTTCACTCCAGTAACTTCATCATGCATGAATAAAAATATATGCTTAGTTATCAAAAGATAATTAGGTGAGACGTGTATGTTTTGTCATAATTAATATTCTGTCAATAGGCTAGATAAGAAAGCTCCAAGGGTTAATGCTTTCCTGCTCTGTATCTAACATTGCCAGTGAATTTCTCTAGCTCAGTCCATTAATCCAGTCAGCACAATGGATCAGGTTAGAGATGTGTCTCAATAAATCACTCTCAAGTGCTGGGGGTAGGAGTACCTAATTAATCAGCACTGTCATTATGTTTGACTTGTAGCTGCCTTACTGTGTATGGGATGAGGATTCAGTGTATTTAACCTGCACACACTCTTAAACAGATCTCCAGTAGTGATGTAAATTTTAACCCTTGTATGGAAAAACCCCCAGATTCTATAAACGGCAGATGAAATGTTTCTTACTAATAAACTATTCTGCAGGTAATTTATTCTCCTCCCCACATGCCCATATCCCCTTCTTTCCCTAGGGGCCACTAACATCCTGCAGCATTTTATCTCTTTTAACACCAAACTTCTGAAGTTAAATGCAGCACTAGAGTTCATCACAATCCCCAGCTGTACCTGATAGCTTTCCCCCTCCCACTCTCCCATCCATCTCCTCTCCCTTACTCCCACTGTCCCTTGTTTTTAGGCTATTTGTCCCCCTGAGGAAGACTCACAGTCCGCCCTCACTGCCCTTATGTACAAGGGATCTGTTGCCCTGCTTGCACCAGTAGCCACCAGTCTTTATCCCCGCTTACTCCTTAGCTTCTTTATTCCACAGGCATTCCTGGAAGCTAAACGCATCCTTCCTGGCTCACTCTATTCACCCTCCTCCAGGTTTAGACAGCACTTTGCAACCAAAGAAAGATTTTTTTTACTCTGCTTTTTCAAATTTTGAACTGCAGTTTAATATTATCTTTCCAAGTGGAAATTTTTATATATTCCCAATCAAAATAATTGTTCTGACGTGACTCCTTCCTTTCTGAATGTGTCGATCTTGACACTTGCCTTTTTTTGCCAGCATTCAGTTAATATTCACTTATTGTTTGTGGGCTATTTTAAGGTCCGGGTGGTAGCTGCCTCACTTGCTGAAGTGAAAAGAGATTTCTATAGGCTTCAGTTCATCCTGTCCAGAAGAAACATTAACAGTGGTGTGGTGCAGAGCTCAGAGTAAATTCCTGTCCATGTGATTTCTGCTCTGCTCTGGCACACAAGGCACAGCATGAGGAGTATAGAGCCATGAGAGGAAGACAGCAGAGAAAATGTTGTTTCTGCTGGTAGCAGGGCTGGCCCCTGGCAGCCTGCAGGAGGAGGATGCTGTGAATCCAATTAGCCTGTGGAAATAAGGAAACTGAGAAGATGGTCCCTGAAGTAGAAACATTAGGCTAGGGCATAAAGAAATGCAATAAGAAAACACACACTTATATCAGTGTCTCCAACTTCATCTATACCTACACTGAGAAAGTCACAAGGAGATCTCTGAATTTACCTTTGCTTGCAATGTGGATTTCTTGGTTTATTTAATTCTGATGTAAGGAGACAATTCTTGTGGACTTCAGGGGGAATCCATGTGTGCAAACCAGCTTAAATTTTTATCCATTTTCTAGACTATAAAGAAAATAACATCTACTTTCAAAACACCTACACTAACAATAATATTTTTAAAGGGAATTATTTTGTATATTTGGCTACATTACCACCTACTTCTGATGTGATGATGAACACTATCAACTACATCTTATTCTAACTCAGTACTTAATATCTTGTTATTGTTAAGATGGAAACACTTATGTGACAAAAAAAATTGAAACATTCTGAAAGTACAGACCTTAATTTTTTTATACTAGATGCAGCAAAAATATACTATGTGACATTAACATTTTTCTATCTCAGTTTCCCTCTCCTTTGAGAAAAGATGTGTAATCATTTCACTCTAAAGTGATTTAGAACAATTATTCATTAATGTCTGTGGATACTTCCTGCCAAAGTCTGATCATTGAAGAGATACCTAAGAGGGATCCCTGTTCTGAACTAGGTGTATGGTGAACACTAAATGGTACAGTGTGCTGGATAGTGAAGATAATTCTGACACTACACACAGGGCCTCCTGCCCATACCAGAGCTGCCAAAGCTTGTGTTTTATAGCAACTGTTTTTTCAATGAACACTGGTATCATCATAAGCTTGTGTTCAGATTGCAGAACTGCTTTAGTTTTTTGCATTTCCTAAGTTTTGAATGCTGGACTTCTACAGTCACCATAATCTATAGTGTAAGTGGGAAGTGACAAACACCAAGTAATATTGGCATATTATTCATCACTTATTTATAGCACATTTCATGCCACATCAGCTACAACAACCTTCCTACCGCACTGCAACAAATGCATCAGCCAGATGTGGGCCACCCTCCACAGCTCAGGGCCCAGACCCAGCCTCCACCTCCACCCTCTCATCCCCATGCTCTGGCATCAGGGTTCTGGCATGGGGTGCCACCACAGATTGCACAGGGACAGGGGGAAACCCCAGGAGCAACAGCAGGGCCAGAGCTTCTGGAGGAACTCACAGGCACTGTGCAGTAGCTTAGGCAACTGACGCTGATGATATTGGTGACAATTAGTGGAGTGAGATTAGAACCGAGATGAGGAGAAGACTCATCTGTTACACTATCCATCATCTGTATGCTGCCCCAGGCAATGTGAGCAGGCTGCTGTTTTCAGAGGAGCTACCATTAGCATGGACCAGCTTAGCCTTCCCATGGGGCAAAACCACTTCACTAACTTTTTCCAGTAGGGCTTGGATTTTTTTTTTTTGTTTGTTTTTTTTTGGTTTTTTTGGGGGGGTTGTTTTTTTTTTTTTTT
>VXBB01009092.1:12374-36459 GCA_013399915.1 Illadopsis cleaveri | reverse complement strand
ATGGGAACTGTGTGGGTCCTGAGGGAGCTGGCAAATGAAGCTACTAAGCCACTCTCCAACATTTTTTTAAAATCATGGCAGTCAGATGAAGTCCTTGGTGACGGTGAAAAGGGAAATATACCCCCATTTTTAAAAGTAGGATGCAGTAGACTGGAGGAACTACAGACCAATCAGTCTCTCCCTCGTGCCAGGAAAGATCATGGAGCAGGTTCTCCTGGAAACTATGCTAAGGCACATGGAAAACAAAGAGGTGATTGGTGACAACCAACATGGCTTTACTAAGGGCAAACCATGCCTGGCAAATCTGGTGGTCTTCTATGACAGGACTAAAGCCTTGGCATAATTCATGAACGTATTTTCATTTCATTACTTTGTGGGGTTGAGAAAAAAAACACCACTACCTTATAAGAGAAGGAAGGAATGATGGAGGAAAAGGGATTCATGTCCTCTTTCAGCTGCTTATGTTCTCAAAAAAAAGGAGGGAAAAGCTCCTTGTCAATAGCAAGAGAGTAAGAAACCTTTCTAAAGTCACCTTTAGAGGGATTTTATTTAGGTACAACTTCACTTAATGCAAAAGATAAAGAGTTGGGGTTTCTAGATGGAAGCAAACTTTCTTTCTCTATAGTTCTGGACTCTTGTTTTTTTCACTTTATTATTTTATGACTTTTCCCAATGAGAGAGCATTCCCAATAAGTTTTCCCATGATGTGTGAAAAAGGGGCTTTCTAGCACCCTATGATGCCAGGGCATCATATCTCAGACTGCACATGATTTCATTGTATCACAACAGTGGAAGTTCCAGATGCCCCATTATTTAGAGATTTTCACTAACACTGTGCTTTACAAAGGTGCTTCCAGGCAAATCAAAGATTGTAGGAAACTAAACTGAAACAATCAAAATGTAAAAAAGAAGGAAGTGAATGTCAGGGTAGAAGGATAATTGAGAGATTACACTAGAATAATTTGTATTTTAAATTGGACTGAGCTGTGCTGTAGACTAGGTAAGATTCATATGTAAGTCTTATTTGAATTAAGTCAATTGGCACATCCTTACATCTAAGTAAATAAGCACAAGTAATTGCTGTGAGTGTTTAGGGATTGGGAATATGATAGAAGCTTTTTGCATTAGTCCATCCTTCATATCTATCTGTGATTTTTGACATAAGGTGTATTGTAATTGTTTGCAATTTTTTAGAAAATAAGCATTTGTGAGACTTAGCAGTTCACTGTGATCAAGAACATGTGATTTTTATGTGAAAAAATTATACTCATATACATGAACTGTCTGGTTCAGAGGTACTGCTGGGAATTATATGCATAAATGCCTGTAATAACCTAATCAGTCATCCATAACTTGAGAGGTGATATGGTAGAATGGAAACAAGGTGAGAAGTTATCAGCACAGTCCTTATTTTTCACTGACTTCCTTACAGATTTGGGTTAAAGTCTCAAGTATTGATATTTGAATAATGTTAAATTGTTCTCTGTACAGTTTGATTATCCAGCTTATCTTATATGATTTAAGAATTTATAAAGTAAATGTATACATTTTCTTCGTGGGGAGGCTGAAATCAGAATCTGAAAGTTTCATGCAGACACCTTTGAAAAGGAAGGATCAACTTCATTCTAGTGCCGAGACCCATGTGAACCTTCACCCATCCATTTAGATATTAAATACTTTGCTGTAGTTCTTTCCAAGTAATTATCTCTTCATGCTTTGTGAAAAATTAAATACTCCAGCTCTTCCTTCAGGAGCTCTTTTTCATAATAAAGGTTACATTATTTGATGAGGAACTAAAAATACTGTTATGAAGTCTATGTCTGTGGTATTCACATGCTACTAAGGGATCCTAAGTGAAACTGAATGGGTGGTATTCTCCAGACTATTTATCCCTCCTCTTAACTCAGTTAAGCTTTTTGGCGATCTTCTCAAAATCTTCCTCAAATCTTTAAGACTAACAAGAGAAAATTACCAAAACAACAATCCATTTGTGGGAAATGCTAGTCAGAAAAGTATCACATTCAAGATATAAATTGTTCACAGTCATGACAAGCTCTTTTAATGACTGGAGGGAAGATATTATGAAGGTCTTTCATGGTCAGGTTGTTTCAGTGCTGAGGCTGATACATCAGCAACTGATACCTATTTGCCATGCAGACTAGTGAGTAACTTGGCACTACTGCCCTTTCTCTGACTTTTGTTCTGTGGAAAAAGGAGAGGGAAGAGATATCAATGAATATTTATCCCAGTCTAACAAAGATATGTTTATCTATTACTGTGATGGAATCCACACACACTTGAGCAGAGACAGGATTTTATAACTGTGATTTCACACTGTCAATGTTTGAAGCAAAAGGCATTATAAAAAGGCAAAAGATACATTTCACTGTACCACATTATATTTTTATTGATTTCAGCTTCCAGCAAAAACTAATTTAGTCTTTATAAATCATATTTTAAAAAAAGCTCAATCTCCCTTCTGCCTGTTCTATGCTTCTTGGAACTGTATTGCCAGTGTGACTTCAGTTTGCATTTGTGGTCTCTGTATGCAAAAAGCTTGGACTTTTGCAGCTTCTTCCATGAGAGACAGATTTTTATGCATTTGAATCTATTTTAAATGTCCTTAAGGACATGGGTGGTGTCTTATTAAAAAGCCAGAATGTTCTTAAATGTTTGGTCAGAATTGTGGAACAGTGACTGAAAGCAAAGATGATAACATCACATTGAACTTCAGGACCATCTGACTTATGTAACTCAAGATCAAAAGACATCTTGTTATCTCATTTTCATAATTCATAATAATTTACTAAATAGTAGCAACAACTTGCTGCATAATTTTAAAAACACTTTCTTTTGAAAATGTGCAGTTCACTCACACATTGGTTATGAATTCAGGGGATATACAGCAATATAAGCAAGGCAGAAATATATTCAAACTTATTGCTGTTGAAAAGTCACTTGATGTACAATTTCTTTACAACAAAAAAAAAACTTCTAAAGAAAGGACAGCAACATCCAGGCCTTCATGGTTTGTAATTTTAAAACTATTAAATACATTTACGTATTTTTCTCTCTTTACTCATCTCTCTATTTGTTTCTTGTTTAAAATATGTCTGGGCTGTCTGCCTGACCTTCTTTCAAAATTAAATGTATGGGTGTATCTTTGATTTTGAAATTGTAGAAAACTTCTTTTGTTTTGTTTGTTTGTTCTTTTTGTTTTGTTCTTTTGCTACTTTTGTATTAATAAAAATACTTTTTTGTGTTTTTTCTTAAAGTGCAGCCTGTACATCTGCAGTGCAAATGTGAATGATGAAATAAAGGCAATTTTCTTCTAGTGCATGCCTTTTCCTAAAAAAAATCCCAAAACAAAACAAAACAAACCCCTCCCCCACAAAAAAAACCCACCCAACTCTTTACAAGATACAAGACAAATGACACAAAAGTGAAAGGGCACTGATACAAACTGGATAGGCTTACAACATAATTGAATTAAGTCCTGTGTGCCACATATGATCACAAAGCAGGGCCATGTCTTGAGCGCTCTGAATGTAGGGAGGCTGCCAGTCAATAAAAAGACCCTTTAAACTGTTTAAATGCATCATGAGCATGTGCAGAACACTCCTAGCTAACAGGTGGCTGAATAAAACTCAGCTGGTGTTGCACAGGGCTATAGCATTGACCTTCTTTAGGATAATTTCAGCCCTCTTAAAAAAAAAACCCAAAAAAAAACAACTGTTACTGTACTTGGTGTAGTGGAAACAATTTAAGGATGAATAATTTCTTTTAGCCCCTTGAGGCACCGGTGGCTCGCTCCCGCTCTCCGCTCTCTCTCCCTTTCTGTGTCTCTCAAGTGAATTAACATAAAGGAACAGTGACAACAGCAAGCTGAAAAGCGTAGCTGGTGGGAGGATTAAGTATATCATTGAAAGGAATTATGTTGTAAATGACTGGGAGGGGTAGGGGCTTCTGTTCCTTGGTCCCATCTGGTCTTTAAAGAATACCTTGTTGTAATTACCCCCAGATGGCTTTGTGCTACACTGGGTCTGGACAGCCAGGTGCCACTGTACCCTGCTGGGTGTGATATTCATTGCTACATGCAGCGACAAAAATGGACTTCATTGCAACCTAATTTCTTCCAGGGTATTACACAAATATGGAATGAATGTAGCCTATCAAACAAGAGCTTAGTGTGCCAGGAGCTGAAACTGTCAAATGTAAGACAAGACTGCCTTGTTGTTTCACTTTTAACAATTGTCTTGAAATGTGGAAATATCAACAATTTACAGTTTGTCTGCTAATAAATATATATTATATCATGTTATCTATTTTTCCAGAAGCTGAAATGCTCAAATTACCCTAAGGCAATTTCTGGAAATGGTAGAATAACAATCGCCTCTTACAAAGTCAGTTTTTCGACAAGATTTGCTGTAGGCTAAGTTTGGGCCCAATCCTGAACATGTCAGTACAGAAACCTCTTTCTCTTCACTACCAGCCTCAGGCCTGTGCTTCTACCCCAGATGAAAAATTTTCAGCTTTCTTTCATCTCTTTTTATTGATATTGCTTCCCTTATCTCATGTAGTTCCTGGCAATTTTATTTCCAGAATCATACCAGTCTTGTATTTTCAAATCCTCCTCAAAAAAGAAGTTACAAAGCTGTTTTAAAAGGATCATTGTTACTAAACAAAACAATGCCTTTTGCCACAAAAGGGAAAACAGAGGAGAAGCTGGAGGAAAAATAGAAATACAGGATTCAAAATCATATCTTGCTGTGGAACAACTAAACGTATTTTGAAAAGCGGGTGGTCCTTACTTCTTTCTTCACTGAAAATGCACGAAGATGCCACAAAGAGTAAACCTCTTCCCAGCTCGTCTGCTCCCCTGCTTTGCCACACACCTGCCTACATCTCCCGTGTCTGTACAAGCCCATGTATGCAGCTTCTTCATCATGTTTTGTCCAGCTCATGCACAATTCCCTATTCTCCAGCTACGCTGCCAGTGGCACCGCTGAATGACCAAGGTGTGGAATGGCTCTCCCAGCAATGCTTGGCCACCACAATGCCAACAATAGCACCAGCTTTTTTCCTGAGGTCTGAAGGGAATGAAATGGTGATTGCCTGCTCCTTTCGTCTCTATTTAGCCTAACAATGCCAAGATTGTCCTTCCCCAGCCTTTCTGTACTTTCCATGTTTCGTAATCAGAGGAGATGTAACTCTGTGGCAGCTGGTTTTCTAGTGCAAGTTACATCCGTGCTCAACAGATATTAGTAACTTGTGAAGAAGATGCTCTTTACATCTTCAACCTACCTGAGAAAATGCGTAAACAGAGTCGTGACTGAGTCATTACTTTCATCTGATTAGTAATGTAATTCTGAGAGAAGTCTTTGGTTGGTTTTTGTTCTAAGACTCTTTTATTCTCCCCAGACAATGCATATTTTAAAACGGTAATATTTTTCTGAGAAGGAAAAGGAGTCCTCAAGTACAGAAAAATCAAACTTTCAAAACATAATGACATAGTACTTTGTGGCTTTTAAAATTGTGTCCAATTAAAACCTATATCAAAATATGACTACTTTACTTTAAATCACCAGGTACATTTTTAAGTCTGGGAATTCTTAGCAGATAATTATGGTCTCCCTTTTTTTAATTCAACCTTCTTCTTTTTTTACAGGAGACCTTTGATTTTACTAATTGCTAGTTACTCAGATATCAAATCAGTCATATCAAAAATAAAATTTCTCTGCAAGGCAAAATAGATTTTTTTTCCCATTCTCTGTGACTTGGACAATGTAATTTTATGAAATGTCCCTGATCAGCTCTTATTCACCTTTTCCAGGAAGTTCAAATTCATCTATAAAGCCTCAATGTCATCTTCCATCACCGTTAAGAATACTTTCAAAAGAAATAGAAGTGTTGTCCCAGAAACAAGTGCATTAGTCAATCCAATCGTTTACTATAAAAAATGATGGGACAAATTTTGACATTTGAGACAAGGTCAGACTTATGCTGACTTGGTACTGTGTAGTAGCAAGTTTCTACGTGTTGATCAAGAGGGTAAGATACGTTCTCTTTCTCAGTCCCTCCCTCCCCATCTCTCTTGTACTTCTTTGGGTTTGCAAATAAATTTATATAACTGAGGGAGAATATCCTATATATTAAGCAACTATAATTATAATATCAACCCTGCTAAAATTATCAAAATTATAGTTTGTGTGTTTTTCAAAAGCTAAGGCAAATCTAAGAAATTTATCAAAGCCAGTTTATTTTCATATAATAAAGTGATGTACATGCCTTAAATTAATGAAAATGAGCTACATAAGAGTCAGACATGGTTTTGAAAATTAACTTTAGTCCACATAAACTTCCCTATGTGCATGATTTCCAATACATGAATATAACTTAGCTATATAGAAATGAGGAAAATATCATTTCTGGATCTGAGAGTGTTGTATTATTATGTAATTGGAGTTACTAACTGGAAAAATGAAGTTCCCAAATGCTCTGTTCTACCGTCAATGGGATCCAACCACAAATAAGAATTATCTGAAGTTTGCATATGGAATACAAGGTCCAGTTTGAACTTAAGCTTTGCTTTGTCACTGCTGCCAGCTCCATATTTCAAGTGTCTCCCATGAATACAAAAACCTTGACAAGTCTCCATCAGACTGCAAACCTCTCATTTCCCAGCTTCTGCCTTCAAACCTATGTCTCCTGGTGAAGAAATTTGATAAAATATCAGCCGTTTATGTCCCACTGTAGAAACTGTGTGCCAGTGAAGAAAAAAAAGAAAAACACTCCCAGTGCACCATTAAAAGTATTTTGCCCCTCCACCTTCTTCACGTTTCGGGGGAGGTTGGACTGGGAAGATCTGGTAGAAAAACTGGTGACTCCTCTGGCTTGTATTTTGTGAAATTAATTATAAATAAAGAAATTAAAGAAATATTGGCAGTAAAATTTTCATGTATATGATTTAATGAGATCTGTCAACCTAACTTTTAAGCTTCACTTAGTATTAGTCTTAAGTGATTATGTATTTGTAAGCAAAGTTTACAGGCTATGATTAATGATTATCTTCTGACTGTAGAACATTAATGCAGTCCCTCAAGTAGGTATGTTCATCCAGGAGACTGAATGTTTACAGGCAAAGTAGAATCAGAGAGCACAGGAGATGACATATTTATTGATGAATGCAGTGTTTTGTCAATAACACTGAAGTGAAGCTGTGTCGTATTGAACCATTTAACCAGAAAGATCTTGCGTGGTGAGTGTGCAGAATTTGCAGTCTTCTTTTTGTTTCATTTTGTTTTGTGGAGTTTCATATTTGAGAAAACAAAAATTATTCTGAAGGTAGGCACTAGTGACAATTTTTGTTGAGCATTTCTCAGTCGTCTAGGTGTTTCTGCTATCCAGGTTCTGATCCTGACTTACAGTCTACCATTACAGGATGCACACTCAGAGTTAGTATGGCTTTAGTGTTGGGTATTATCTTTCATGTTGCATGGAGCCTCTGCATGCACCCAGGTAGAAACTGAATGTGATAATAACTTGTCACTTACTAATAACATGTCACTTACTGAAAGCAAACAAACAAACAAACAAAACATTCTTGTCACCCTGCTGCATTTAGGACAAGGCTGAAATTCCTGAGAAATCTCTTTGTTTCAGGCCCAAATGGAGAAATTAAAGCGGCCTAGGTGAAAATACAGAAGCAGAGAGATGATAATGAGGAAGAAAAAAACATGTAACACCCAGAACTCTATATGAACACACATCTATTTGAACACTTATACATAGAGAAGAACTGTGAGTCACATGAGAATGCAATGCCACAAATTTGGCTGGAAAATAATATCCATAATCTCTTAATTCACTGACATTGTATGGAAGAAGCTATCTTTCTTTGCTGAGTTGTACAGCTTCTGAAAAGTATCTTTCTCTTATTTTGAGAGTTTTAGGGTAAATCAATATTTATTGGAAATCTTTTTTTTGTAACAAGGTCTGCTCTTAGTTCTCAGATTGGTCATCTTGAGTCACAGTGCAGCATTGACATGAAGTTTTAAGAGTGACAGCAAAAATGGAAAACCACCTCTGACAAAACAGCATGGTCTTAATAAGAAAAATATGATGCATTTCCAAGCTGGTGAGTAGAGTGTAAATTTTCAGTATTTGCTAAGCTGAAAGCCTTATTGTTTCATGGTTGGAATTTACAGGTAATCAAAAATGGCTACATCCTAATGTTGGGGATCTTCCACTCAAATTTCAGCTTTCAACAGTCTTAAAATCAAGCCAGACCTCAAACCTCTAAAAGCTGAACCTTCTTCTCCACGTGGACATGTCTTTTTAATTAATATTAGCCTGAATCCCTAGACTTTACAGAGATTTATGGCGCTTTATGGGAGGGAGTCTTGCAGTGTGCTGTAGTTACCACAGGCAGAGTATGAGCCACAGCAGGAAACATGCAAGTGGTGTCGAGCTCTGCTGACCCTGCCATGAAAACAGCAGGGTTCTGCATTTGCCAATGAAGGTGGCCGTGGGGACGTGGCACAGGTTGCTGTCACCGTCTGTTTGTCGAGAGAGAAGCAAGACCTAGGCTTGGGCTGGAGTGGTGAGTGTGGGAGTGAGCTGAGGCTGGAGAGAGGGTAAGGATGTGAGCAGCAGTTGTGGGTTGTGGGGTGTGTAATAGAGAGGGTAAAAGGGTGACCTAGCAGTGAGATTCCTGGGAAGGCAGGAGGTGGCAAACACTGGCAGTACCTTCACTTCTGCACAGCCACCTTTCACCGCCCACAGCCTGCATCAACCCTTGGTCTTGTAGCTGTGTGCTGTGCATTTTAGACATCATCTAACTAAATTCAGGTGACCCTTCTTACAGATTTCAGTGGGAAACTCCCCCTCTGATGACATTTGGGACCGTGTGTTTATATGCTGTGACTTTTTTATTTTCTTTACATTTTCCTTTTTAGATAAAAGCATTTAAATTTTCACTTAAACTTCACGTGATAAAAATGCAATTGTCCAATATTACAATTAATGTGCTATAAAAACTTACATTTTGGTGTATTAGTCCCCTCTAGAAAGTTAGGTACTAAATTAACAATTTTTTTTTTTTTTTAATGTAATATTTCCCCTCTAGGCCTCAACTCTAAAGTGATCAGAGTAAGTGGTTACTCTGCCTCTTTGGCCTTTGACTACAAATCAAAGGTGGGAGGTGGATGGGAAATTAAATTTTAAACTCTTCTGGAGTACATGATAAGGGTCGAAGGGTTGCAGCCTCAAAAACAATTTTCTTCAGGGAGTAAAAGAAAAACCTTATTGTTTGCAGATATAATGAGTACTTAATGTAACTCAATATATTTCATCAGTTAGTAGGTTTTTCATTAAAAATCTTGTGAGGAGTGAAGATGTTCTTCATTTTCTACTTCTCAGCTATTTGCAGTTATGTAGTGAACAATATAGTTCTAAAACAGCATCTTGGAAATGGAGCATGTTACATAGATATTGTGTAGAAATCTACAACCACAGTATCAGGTATGTCATGACAGTCACCCCTTTAACATCTAAACTAAACAATACATTTTTATAAGCTAAATTATGCCTTAAGTAAAGAATAAATAATTTGGAAGGCCCAGATATATCATGAAAAGATGAGAGAAAAAATGAAGTGCCCACTATACAGAATTTTCTAACAAAGAAGAAAAAGAAAAATTCTCTATTAGGTAAACTTGGAATATTATGTGATCTGCTACTAGTGGAAAACTCAATAAAGGATCTGATTGTATTTTTGATGTATGCCGGCTTATACCCTCCTCCATGAGCATTTACACAATTCTACAATTCAATACAGAAAATTTCTGTGAAATTATTCGTTTCATCTCCATGTTGAGGAGATACTCTTCACAAGTTGTTTTCCCCGTTGTGACCTACATTCTACTATATGTCCTGTCACGGAAAAAAAGGGAGGATATTTTAAAGAGTAATAGAAAAAAATGTTTTTCTGTTTTATATAGTGACACACTACCATTTGCTATCTGATTAATCCTTTAGATCACACAACTCTCTTAGGCTATAAATACCAATACGTGTAGACAAGTATTCAGTTTAAGGCTTGCAAAGGTAGAGTAGACAAGGTACAGCTAAAACCATATAAATTAATTTTCAATAACTTATCCTCAAGTACTCTAACTGAGGAGTTTGTATGGACATATGCAAGGGCAGGGCACAGACATAAATAAAATCTTGTAGATAGATGGCAATTCCAGTTTGTTTATGGCAACAGTCAGAACATGTCTTCACACAAACCTCTTCTCATCAGACATGATTGCAACCACAGTACTCTACAATTGTAAGGATAAGAGGATATTATTCTCTGGCATTTCATTCTTCTCTAATTTTTTATTTTATTTCACCTCATACTTAGTCCTTCAAATGCAAAACCCTAATAACTTGTCAGCCATATTTTACAGTGTAGCAAAATTGCAAATTATATTGAGAAGGGGTGGCAAAGCTTGTTGCCCATCTATTCTGTAATCAAATATGTCCCTGGGTCTAATCAGCAAGAGGACTGACAATGCTTATGCACATCTTTACATGATATTCTCAGTGTCAGCTGAACCAAGGAAAAGACTATGTGGAGATTCACTCCTCTGAGGCCTGCTGCAGTATTGATTCTTTATTAAGGTACTCAGTAGCAAAGAGAAATTCAGCATGATTATTCAAACATGCTCCTGAAAACACTATGAAACATCATTTGCTTGACAGTATCTTCTCAGGCAAATTTTAATGCACACTTCAGAAAATAGTTCAGAAATAATTTTGAGGCAAACAATTGACTTAAGAGTCAAAAAAGTCATATCCTTGTTGAACAGCACTGCAAATCATTGAAAATTTCTTATTCAGCTTCTCCTCAGATATTGATTATTTTCTATCTAACAGGAAAGAAAGAAAATGCAATTATAGCAACACTGTTCATGCTGCTCCTACACATACAGGTCTGTCAGGTTTTCCAGTATTAACCCCTATTGTCACCGGTTTCTAAAATCAGCAATAGTCTGGCACCCATGAGCTCAGCTCTACTTCAGTGTCTGAATCTTAACAAAGATTATATATTTAAAACACTTGGGGCCATATTCTCTTCACAGCTATCCTCCTATAAATCTGAACTCATATCACAGCACCCAAGCACAATCTTTACATTCCACTTTTTGCCATCTTATAAGAATGATCCTGTTAAAAAATAATGCATGAAATTGTCAATTCTAGTCTCCTAATATAGACATAGTAATCTGGAGATTTCAGGGAGGAGTGTTACAATGCCCCCCTTATTATAATAATGATTGTTACAATGCCTCCCTTATTATAATAATGATTGATTATGTTTATACCCAATAGGGTAAACACAATGCACTTCAAAAATGTCTTGATAATTATCATGTCTGTAACTACATCAAAGGAGTTTTTATGATTCAAAAAAATTGATAGGAATTTCATACTGCATCATCATATAGAAAAGAGCTGAGTTCTCTAGATCCCCATTTCTTTATCTGCCAGATAATTGCTCAAATGACAGTGAAGGGCTAGCTCTTGTGCAGAGGCACTGAGAATATATTGAGAGGATGGAACATTAGCAACATATGGTATGGTTTCAGAGGAGCTGTATTTAGTTTCATTTTTCTAATTAGGAAATTATATTTTGAGGTCTAGAAACCCCCATTTTAGATAATATTACAGTCCTAGGTAAACTGCCTAGAGAAAACCTTTTCAATGTTATGTGTGACAAAGCAGAACTGACTGTTAGATTCCTTATTCAGTTATATTATATTTTTTCTGACTATGAAAGTCAGAAGTTATAGTCAAATTACAGTCAAAAACCCTGACTATGATTTTTTCTGAGTGTGAAAAGTAAAATTTTAAATTAGCTTAATGCTGCTTGAAAAGTAGAGGATCAAGATACACCTATTTGTTTCACATCACTTTGAATCAGGATCTAAACCTGGAGAACAACACTTTAAAAGTTATTTAGTTTTGTTTTGTTTTGGTTATGATTTAAGTGCACAGAAAATTAAACTGACTTTCATAAAAGTTTAACAGGCTCTTCACTTAGTAGTTTTTAGGGCTTTGAAAAGGAAATCAGTGGAAAAAAACCCATTCTGCTATCTGACAACATGCTTTAGGTTTTCCTATTCTGCCTCAATTAAATATCAGAAATAATGAGAAATTAATCCTAATAACAGGTTGACTATTTTGAGGCTTTAAAAATGGGTTTATGGATTTTTTTTTAGATTAGATTCCAGAAAACTATATTGGAAACTTTCTGAGGATCAGTCATGATTACAGAAAAACACAGAGGCAGGACTGAAATTAAGAGCAGATGTAAGAGTCATTAGCTTGGAAAAACCTCAGTGCACACTTCAGAAATGGCACCTCTGCTGAAAACAGTCCTACAATGCATCATTACACTACAAACTGAAAAAAAAAAAGCAACCCACAGACAACTTCTGAGAGCTAATGCAGCCAGATGTTTCAGTCTAATTTTGTTGAATTAAGGAAAGAAAAAGCAGCCATTAATAAAATCTATTGCCATAGAAATGAATCACAAGTGAGATCTGAAATATCACCTATTTGCAAATTACATATGCATTATTCAAAGCATTTAAAGCATATTAAGTGACCTATAAGGACCTATTTTTTTCCTTCCCGTCCTCTCAGGTACAGGTCTGAAATTAGCGTGGGAGGGCTCACTTTAAAGCAATACACATGATAACACTCCTTTCACTCATATTAATGCCACTATGAAAAGGATTCAGTTAAGAGTGGGTTAACCACAGTTAGTGGGTTAAAGTGTACAGAGAATGGGCTAAAGTGTATTGAACCAAGTTTATTGGGAGAGACATGACAGTGCTGTGTCTTGTGGAGTACTGTGTTGTGGAGGGATGTTGCTGTCTCTCTAGGTGATAGAGGAGTCGGTGACAAAATGAGGTAGTGACCCACTCAGAGATGTCTAACATATGCTGGCACAGATGCTACCAGACGTCTCCCACAGGGAAGGAGACAGGGAGTGATTATTGAATATTAGGGAAATTTGTACCAGAGAGGATTAAAGCTTCTTTCTTTTCTTTTCCTGTTTTGGGGGAGGGGACAAGGAAGGAGAGGGATCATTTCACTGCCCTGCTCTAGTAAAGAACAAAAGATAAGCAGCTGAAGTTCAACTTCATGAGCTGCCCCCCTCTTGATATATGTAAAGCCACATGTTCAAGCAACAGTAGATTAATGTGGAGATCTTTCATCTCTGGAGATAAGAGTTTAAATCTAGGTCAGATCCCATTCTGAGATGAAATATAAAAATGCCCATGTTATTTTTTGCTTCTAAAAGGGAATAAAATACTTCTCTGGCATACTTTGCATTTTATTTGGGAACTAGTTGATTTCAGCCGTTTTAAAGTTCATGTAGATGTTAAATGAATATATTATTAGTGAATTTGTTGGACATCTGTTTTTCTCTGTTGCCCCTATTAATTGGGTGCATAAAGCAAGTTCAGCATACAGATACACACAGACCTCTAAAAGAACAAAGAAACAATGGGCCAAATTTTTGGCTGAGTGAAATTGCCCATAAGGGGCACTGATAGTTCAGAGCAGAACCAAATATATATATATAAATAATTAATAAAACCCCACATGTGCTACTTTTGTGATGCATTGTGGAGTGCATACACTAGGATTCACAGAATACATGACTGAACTTATTAGAGTGGGGTAGAATATAATGCAACTTTCTGCATCAAAGCTTCTCATTGGTTAAAATTATTGAAATGGATAAAAATGTCTGAATAATAAATATTATGTTCTACATACTGAGCTATGAATTTTACCAAAGTAGAAGCAAACTTGACGGTCTTTCTTTTTACTGATTTATCTTTCTGGTTATGATAGCTCCTAGTAATGTCTGTGTACGTATACAAAGGTTTCCAAACACAATTCAGTATTTCATGGAGCCTACCTTTTTCCCTTGTAGTTTTTGGCCTTTAAGTGATATGGACATAGATATGAACACAGGCAAGAGGATGCAAGGCTAAACCTCTCTATCTGCCTGGTGTATCCAGAAGCCAGACACCTGCTCAGTGGGAAGAAAGAGTTCTGCTGGCTGTACTTTCCCCATTAAGTTTTTGAAAACTGCTTTCTGAAAAGAACAAGGAGTGAACAGATATCTACAGAGTGATGTCATTTTCAGAGCTGTAATTTCAAAACTGATGTTGGAGAAAGGGTTTGCCTTCAGAAATTCCATCTAAAAGTTGCACACTGGTGTTTGGATTTATATTTTGCATTCATGCATCCAATTCCTATATTATAAAAAATCTTCCTGAGGTGACTAACAGTCTCATGACTGAGAACTACTTGGTATGCAGACATTATTTTTTTCCAAGAAAATAATTTTTAAGTCAGAAATTTTTATAAGACGACTGGACTGAAGTATGCTAACCATCTCACTAGCTCACATCTCTCCATGCTTTGTCTTTCAGATCATTCTTTTGCTTATGCATTCCTCTCAAGTGTTAATTTCCATGAAGATTGCTTTTCTGAAAAGAAACTTCAGCACTGGGACCAACAGAGTTGTTTATAATGCCAAATCTAGATCTCATCTACATGTCCTGCTCTGTCTGTGCATGGTCTACAGCAATAGCTGTATGCGCTATTGTTATAGATCCTAAAAATAGATTTTTCAAGTGTTCCTTAAATAGGAAAATATTGTTTTATTTTATCCCTTAAAACCTTTATCTCAATAAGCAACAAACTCTGGCATCAGAACATAAGGACAATGTAAGTTTGTAAAAAATATTTTTGGGCCTACACACAGGATTACTGTACTTATGGTCATGCATGTCTCACAAGCATGACACCAATGAAAAAAAAATCTTTGGACATACTATCATCTTTCTTGTCCTTTTTTTTCTACTTTAGAAGTGTCACCTTCTATCTCTAGTGTACTTCAAGTGCCCCAGCTATAGCAGTCTGCACCATATGACTGCTCTTCTTCTGCATCTCTGACCAAGCTCTTTGGTTTCAGACAGCAAATAGACCCCAGGCACAAAGACATTTCCAAAAAAAACATTTTCTGAACACAATTCAGACAAACTGTTACCCTGTTAGTATTTACATCTTTGCTGAAATATTTTGAGGGAAATGAATGTGATAATTTTTTAAGTTCTGTGAAAAGATGAAGTGCATTTTAGTAAAAATTTCAATGCCTTCTGTGAAGATTATTGCCAATAATGATCAATATGCTTCTGGAGGTATTTATGGCACTTCAAACACAGTTTTGCTCGTAGGAGTTTAACAAATGGGGATTAGACTTTTTGCACCTTAGTTCAGAAATCTGGATGGATAAATCACTTCTGCATGACTAAAGGAAGTAATATTGGCTGCTTAATGGTACATTAAAGCTAAAAATACTTGAATAAAAGGAATGGGGATCTGCCTGAAGACAGTGGCTAAAACTCAGGAGTACACATATTCATTTTATTAAAGCGAGCTTTCAAAAATTAGCTTCTTTATTGTCCTAGCTTTATTTATATCATCCCAGGTTTTTTAACATTTTCTCCAGTAGCAGGAAACATAATAATGCAAGACTAATTCAAAGAGATAAGTTGATGCGAGTTGTGAGATGGTTTGGCACACAGCATAAAAATGGATGCAAGAAAATATCATGCAGCTAAATCAGTGCCAGAAAATTATGCCATCTGAGGAGTGAAAGGCACATAGTCAGCTGCATAGCAGTATGACTTTGATATAACCCTACAGGCAGTTCTACACCCGCAAGCAGTCAGCACTGAACACAGCCACGTTGCTGGCAGTGAATCCACACAAAGAACTAGCCACAGGCCATGATGCCATTGCAGGAAGAATATATATTTCAACATTTGACATCTTGCTCTAACAGCTGCCAAGTTTGGCTGTAGCTATTGACCTGATTGCTCAAGGACAGAGAGGAAGAAGAAAAGAAGCAATATAGGCAAGTGATAGGCCGAGATTTAAAGATCAGAAGCATACGTGTAGATACATGAACAGACACACTGCCCATGGGCATGGAAGATCATCTTCTGGGAAAAAAACCCTGTATAATTATACACAAATACAATGACATTTAAAGATATTTAACATAGTGCAGATGAAAGAAATAAAATTAAAAATTTGGAAGATATTTGACCATTTGTTGTATTCTACAAGTTTTCAATGTTGCATGCTTAAGAATATTATCAAAAGAGATTCTGTATTAGAAAGACTTCAAAGAGGAAAATCATGCTCACATGACTGATGAGAAGTTTGCACCATTTCACTGCCAAAATCTGTTGAGTTTAAAAGGTAAAGAATTAAAAGCTGCTAATTTCCAGTGGGCTTCTCACATCTTACAATCAGAATCTCTGATTTATCACAACCTTCACTGATACTGTCCCTGTTCACAACTTTCTTTTTCCTTCTCTTCTGTTGTTGTGCTCAGCAATGAAATCTCCATGGCAAGGACAGTCATTTACTCCAGGGCAGATTTATCAGGAAAGCTAATGGGGTTGTCATGTCCCCTTAAATACCCATTAACGCTTCCCCCTGTGATGCGTATTACGTGTCACAACAAAAGCCTAACCCAACAGGTCCACTTTGCCACTGCCAGTCCACTGATGCAAAATGCAATTTGTTTGTTTTTCGGGTCAAGCTGTTAATGAAACTATTCACTTTTCTTTGAGAGTAAACACAAGTATTTTATTTGCTATTTATTTGTAAAACCAATTATCGGAATGGGTAACCACCCCTATCCTGAAGTTGTGTTTAAGGGCACGGAGGAGAAGAAAAGACTCATATATTTGTTATTTCCTTTTTTAAAAAAAAACAAGGCTGTGTAGCTCCCCAGTGATAGATGCTCTAGTGCTTTGTGGTCTACGGCTGAACTGTAGAGCTAAGAAGGTGTTATAAATGGAAACTGTGAATGCTTTAGATGAAAGATAAACACTAAAGCTATTAATTCTCTGTTCTTGATACTATCTCTGTCCAAATTATTCTGACATTTTTGTTAATAACAGAAACAAGCAGTTATTTTTCTAATACAGTTCATTTTAGTCCTAAAACTGAAAAGGAAAATAGTTTAGGAAACCATTTTAATGTTATACACTTCAAAATATTCTTAAAAGTGTAGGTTTTTTTCCTTCAATATTTTCTTGAAAGTCCTTTTAAAAGTATATATATATTCTGAAAAACACATTTTTTCTTTTGCACTTAAGAAGTGAATTTATGCATTTGGCTCTACATTTTAAAGGGTTTTTTATGATTATTTGAACTGTGAAAAATGGTAGGTAGAAATCTGTGTTCAGATGTCCCAATACCTTGTGCAATTCTTATGAGTTCTGTGTGTTCTGGCATATTACTTCATGAAAAGTAATTACTGACTTTCCAGATGAGTCACACTTTGACAGCTACTTTAGAAGTGCATTCTTTCCAATTTGGGTAAAGCAAACAGGCAAACAATGAATAACATGGGAAATGTACAAATAGGTATAGCAATTCAGCATCACAAGTCACTTGTGAAATCTGCAATATGTGAGGAGATTAGTAAGTGAATATAAGAACAATTCAGTACAAAAGGCAGCCTGAAGCTTCAAAGGTAACCTGCAAGAAATGTTGATTTATTTTTCCTGAAGCCTCTCTCAAGGTTATTTATTTATATATTTATTTGTTTGTTTGTTTATTTATTTTCTTGTACCTTTTGAGGGCATGAAAACAAATCTTTGATTTCTTTCTCTCTTATGACTCTTTAAGATATACAGAACATGAAGCCTGTTGTACATTTGTTTTCACTTTGTTGAAGGGAGACGAGGGTGCAGACAGGGTTTGCCAGAAATTGAGAGGAAGATTTTGTGAAGGGAGAAGGATATTTTTTCATTTCATCCTTTAAATAATGTTTAATTTGACCAGACAGGCTTACCTGAAATCTTCTTCCTTTCTTTATGTTCATCTTCAGTTTTGCAGTTTTCTTCCCACACTTTGTTCATAGAAAGGTTTTTATTGATGCCCCCTTCAAATGCTATTACCTGTGGCCATTCAGTGGTGAGAGGAGACTGATGGGGTGCTTGGCACAGGTACAGTACAAACCAGTGCAAATTCAGCCAGCGAAATGGCATGGGATTTATTCAGGGTAGGAAAAAAGCTGCATGTTGACTCCAGACATTTCTTGGTGGAACTCAACCATTTCTCTAGAATGGTAGAGATTTTCTCCTTTTATCATAGGGTAGACCAATAATGTCAGAAATGTAGTCTTGCAACCAATATCCAAGCTGGTCTGATACAATTAGGTAATGGCAAGGATGCAACTGAAGCATAAGTGATGAAAAAACAGGCAAGAGTCCTTGAGTAAACTAAGGAAATCATCGCTGTTTCCTTTCCTTACTATATGTCATTCTATTCCATCCTTTCATTGTACCTAAATCTGGCACCCAGTGATTGGCAGAAGGGACTAAACACTCTTTTTTAAGATGCTTTGACCGTACATCTTCCTGCTTTCATCTGTCCAGCCTGAGGCTTTCATCTGCATGCTCTAGTGAAGCACACTGGGTCTACAGTCAATTAGAAAATTGGATTTTGCCATCCTCGTGGACAGACACATAATGCACCAGAGTTTAGTGCTTCAGCCATGTGGATTCCTGCCAGCTGAGGAGCTGGTTCTAGAGGTACAGCAAGAGGTATACCAGTTCTTGAATGTTTGTTTTTCAAATATTGGATTATGTTTACATGTTCCTATTAGTAGAGACTGGCATTTAACTGGCTACACACTGTTTCAGTTGCTTGAGGTTCTTGGATTAGAATAAAACAATCATCATGTTTCATTTAATGAAGCTGTAGGAAAAACTGTTGCAAGAAGTGAAAGATTTAAACTGGAGTGATTTCTCTTCCTCCTTTGCAGGATGCTGAAGGTGAACTGTAATGTGCTTAGAAGAGGTAAATAGGAGTGCAATATAAACACACAGGCAGTTGCAGTAATACATAGTGAATGATGCAAACAGCAAGCACAAAGAACTAACACCAATTTGAAAATACATATTTGGGTGAGTGGCACACCATATTGCCTTTATCCAGTATATGAAATAAAATATTTCACTTTTCCTGCATTGAATCCTTCTATCTTTACTTTGATGCAGCACTCTCTAAGGTCAATCACTATTCTAAGAGAGGAAAAACTCCAAAATAGTGTCTACGTTTGCTTGGCAGAAGTTAAAAATTTGTGTTCATGTGGTAGGTTTAGTCAATGCATAGTGGGCTGATTCTGATTTCAAGCAAACACAAATTAAAATTAACTGTCCTGAAGTGAGTGGAGCTGCTGAGAAGTGAAACTCCTGTTAAATCACAGTAAAACGTGCAGATGCATTTTTAACCAGGCAGATTTCCTCTTTTTTATTCTGAAACATGGAAGAGTAGACACTGAGAGCCACACAGAAAGTATTATGTGAAGTGGAAAAGACTAGGATCAGCTGAGTTCTAGGAGCAGAAGCTGATATCTATGCCATTAAACAGTTCCTAAGAATACTCACAGGCACAGGAATCCAGCAGTACCTGTGCTAGCAATGTGTTGCAAAGGTCCCTCTTACAGACTATGGCAACAAGGCCAACAATTCCCTGGTACAGAAACAATGACTACACAACTTTCCTAGAAGACAGTATGGATGTTACCTTTCTAGTCTGGTGAACAGGAAGACTGAACCTTTGATTTGTTATTCCACATCAGCTGGTATTAGTTTCAGAAAAAGTTTCTGGATATTTTAAATCTATTAGTGTTGCAATATCCTTCTTTGTTGAACACATCTAGCCACTGTATTTTATGAAGAATTTCAGACATTTTTAAAAATGAAGAAATAGGCATTCATCAATTTGCACGTGTCACATCACATAGAAAATATTTACCACAAACAGAAACTCTTAACATAATCTTTAAAACGAGATTTAGTCTTAGTAAAAACGTTGCCTCTTCTCCCAGAGCCTGATGTTGTCTCTTTGGTTTCTTTTTTCCCTAAAATTTGTTGGAAAATGCAAGACTAGTGCTCCTTTTGCACCCAGCTGACTTGATTTGCTAGAAAGAATTCACACCACTGCATCTCAGAAAGAGAGAACCAAATGGGAGTCACAGGGATTTTTGGCTTAGTCTTCTGGATGATTGGGTATTTAGTCCCACCTCACAGGCAGAAGACATGGCACTAGCCTGCCTGAAGGAGGAGGTAGAGTTTGGAATGATATAATTTGCCAAAGAGGGAGATAAAGGGTTTTTTTTTACTGGTATCAATTCATATCTTTAAAAAAATGTCCAGGCTTTAGTGTTCTGGAGCAGGGTGAGTTCAGGAGGATGCACAAGCATAGGACAAATATCAGGCAAGGTCCTGGTAGGCATATAATTTTAGAAGAGCAGTAGTGCAGGTCAACACCAGCTACAGTGAGAAATAACAATATGTAATGGAAGAATTTGGAGCAATAAATCTGGAAATCAGGATAGCACCAATTCCCCTGAGAGTATACCCCACTGGAGGCAAATTTTGAGGAAGAGAGTCAACCAGTAAGCAAAGGAGAGGTGGTAGCCAGTCCCTTATCAGCTTTATGCAATGAAGTGTGCACTAGAGTGTGTGGCTAGAAAGAAGTGATGCCAGGGAAAAACCCTCCTCCTTTCGCTATTTTTCTTCCCTCCTTCCAGGCAGCCTCCAGTACCGAAGCTGTCATGTTGTGAGTCTGAGAGTGAGCTACAGTCACATCTGCAAACCAAGATTATTAAAAGTAATTATTAATTTTTACCAGTAGAGGTTTTATTTAAGACACATACTAGCCATGTAGCATTTTATATACCAAACTGGAGGATTATTATATTTGTTTTATTTGACTGTCAAATAGGGGAAGAGAAGAAACACCTTAAATATATAAAAGAGGTTCCCACTGGCAAGAAGCATCCATTTCTGCTCCTGATATAAAGTTATGCTGCAGCCTGTTAGTCTAAACTATTTTAAAAATAATTGCCATGCACTGCAGGCATTTTTTCCTAGAAGGAAGAATATTAATAGATGTCAGAGAAGGGCTGTACATAGTAACAGTCTTCTGTCTTAATATCTTGGAGTAGTAATGCAACTAATTGTTCTGCAAACGTGGGCTTCATAAAGATTGTATGCATATGGATACTATGATAAGATTAAGGATAGTCCTTGCTTCATACAAATTTGTATTATATTTATCTTGGGACAGTTTTCTGTCTCAGTGAAATGAGAAATGTTCTCTCAGTGTGGATCACAGTTGGTATAAAAGGTAAAAGTTTTTTATGGGCCACTGGTGTCTCACCCAGTGTGTCACCTCGTGCTCTGTGGGCTTTGCAGAAGGGGGTTGAGTCTGGTAATCTTGGGCTAGATAAAACTGCTAGAGGAATTGGAACAGCTAGTGTAATTTTCCTTCTGTTATCAAGCTGAGTTGTCTCAAGTGGCCTGAATTTCTTACACAATATGCTTTATCCCTTGTGTTTATATAGTAGTTCTATTTGATAGAACAAGGTTTATGTGTTGAAAAATGCTGGAGTGTGGCAGAGGTCAAATGTACATACTGTACAGCAAACACCACAAGTAATTTGTGCACCTGTATTTTTGGAAAATGCTTCTTTGTGAGTTACAGTAAAGTGCTTTCTGAAGCTGGGAATGTCTCATTTTTTATTGACTTAAGTTTGCTTTCAGCTTGAAAACTTAAAATTCAAAGATTAGGTTTAGAAAGTGAGTTTGAGTAGGTGTTTTCAGGTTTGTTAGTATGAGAAAGAAAATATGGAATATCTGAGTGCTTGTTTTTCATTAAAGAAAAGACATCATATGTTCAGAACAATAAAAAAGCATGTAAATTACAAGAATTAGGCCTTATTATGACATAATTACATCTTTAAAACTATGATAAGGGAGACCTATAGTGTCTACGGGTACTTGGATATAGTAACACATAAGTATCAATTATGAGATAAATAGTTGTCATCCTCATTCAGGTATGTTTCTTAAAGACTGAAATGTAAATCTGTTACACAGATTTTGCCAGAATAAAGAAATTATATTGATAAAGGGGTAAACTTAAAAAATGTAAATTTAAAATTTCAAGACTCTGAAATGAATAATTCTTGCAGAGGTAGAGAAATATATATAGAAATATTGTTTACAAATGCAATTCAATTTAGCCTGTAGTTTCTCTATTAATACATAATAATTTTGAACAAGTTTAATTCCTGCAGATAAACTTTCAGGTACAGATTAGGCTGCTCTTTGTATTTCTTTTATAACAATGCCACATAGAGAAATGTATTTTTCTTTGTATAGTATGATAAATATCAGCATAAATTCATTTAAATTTTACATCATAAACCCTTAGAAATTAAGTAAATGTGACTACAATTTTGTGAAATACTTGGATGCTGCTGCAAGATTCTTCATACTAAGAAATAGAACTAAGACATATATTTTTAATATGCTGAACAATTTCATCTTTTTCAAAAAGAAAGAATAAACAGATGTAACACAGCATTCATGGCTAGAACAGTGTTTAATTCTACACTCTGATGTTGGACTCATGTAGGGATTTCAGCAGTTTGAAGGACAAATTCACATAAGAAAATCTCTATTCCTCTGATCCAGCTGTATTGTAATTTTACACTGGTATTCTTGCATTTCTGCATGTTTAGATTTTTCCTCTCCTGTCCAAGGATGACTTTCCTAACATTATGTTTTTAAATCTGACAAGGTCATACAAGCTAAAAAAAAAGAAGAAGAAGAAGGGTCATCAAAAGGGGAAAAATAACAGAACTACAGTGAAATGGCTCTCTGTTGGCCTTTGTATCGATTCAGAGTGTGTCAAAAGGGTCTTTTGTCGTGCCCCTACCACGGCATACTAATTTGCTAGATCAAGTCTGTCAGAATATCGACTGGAAGTAAAGAACTACAGTGGCAGCTTTTGTGTTTCATACAGCAGGGAGCCTGTGTGTGAAACAGGATTATCAGAGGGTCATGAAGAGAGTCAAGGGATGTCCATCACTTCCCTTCTGGTAATGTAATGGGGCGGGTGCNTCCCCCCCAGTGTTGTGTATAGCATTGCTGGATGATTACAGCAAACATCCAGGGGATGTACAAAGATAAAATGGGTGCTTTGTGCTATGACTATGCTTGTATGCCACATTCAGATAGGATGCTCATCACTCTGCTGTGGGTTTAGCCTTGACTTAGATGTCATTGTCATTCTAATATAACATGAGCAAAATATCTTTCTAGAAATCAAGAAAAAAATAGAAGTATTTGTAGTGCCTGAACAATACGTAGGCTTGGTAAGTGCCTCTTTTTAAAATTGTGGCAGGGAATGTCTGCTTCCTGGAGATTCAGGCTGCATCTCTGTAGCTTATGTGAGAGCTGTAAGGAGCTTTCTGGCACACACTGACATGATTTGCAATCCCTGTCATCTGTACAATCCATTTTTTCCTGAGCTTTGTTCCTAATCTTTAATCCTTTATTTCTGAAAATTCGGCACTAAGTAGGAAAACAATGTAAGTTGCCAAAACAACAATGGCTTTTACATATGTGCTTTCAAAGGCCTGATCCAAACCCCACGGACCAGGGCAGGAATCTGGGCAAGGATTTTGCAGCAGTCCATATATTCCTTAGACCAGCAATAGCTGTCTCATTCAGCTTATCAATAAAATACCAAAACTCGAAAAAGTCTAAATCTATTTCTTGTTACCCTATTTACTACCAGGAAAAACTAAGGCAGTGTCAAGAGCCAAGGGCTCCATTGAGGAAACCACTTTTTTTCCTCTTTTTCTTTTCCTCTCCCTTTCCCTTTTCCTTTTTCAAGGAGCAGGAAAAATTTGTAACTTTTTATAAATAAAGTGTTGCTCCTTCTTTTTCTTTTGAAGGCAAAACAAAGTTCTTGTGGACTGTAATGTAAATAAAGTAACACCCTGTTTTACATGTAACTATTTCATCTCCTCTAAAAATGGGATAATTATCTGAGAGCTGTACAAATGATACCCTGCTCAGAGCCAAAAGGGTTTATCAAAGGTAGACAAACACTG
>VXBB01009092.1:0-11608 GCA_013399915.1 Illadopsis cleaveri | reverse complement strand
TTCTTGTTACCCTATTTACTACCAGGAAAAACTAAGGCAGTGTCAAGAGCCAAGGGCTCCATTGAGGAAACCACTTTTTTTCCTCTTTTTCTTTTCCTCTCCCTTTCCCTTTTCCTTTTTCAAGGAGCAGGAAAAATTTGTAACTTTTTATAAATAAAGTGTTGCTCCTTCTTTTTCTTTTGAAGGCAAAACAAAGTTCTTGTGGACTGTAATGTAAATAAAGTAACACCCTGTTTTACATGTAACTATTTCATCTCCTCTAAAAATGGGATAATTATCTGAGAGCTGTACAAATGATACCCTGCTCAGAGCCAAAAGGGTTTATCAAAGGTAGACAAACACTGCCCTGCCTGAGTCGGCTAGCAAATTATGTCTAAAAAAAGGTCTTGTGGGTGAAGGCATACCTAGAAATAATGATTTTGATTTGGTATTTCTTACTGCAGTTAAGAACCAGTGGGCACATATTATGTAGCAACTGCACATAGAGGAAAGGGAATTGCACAAGTCCATAAATGGTTGGCTTTAATTTGTTTTCAATGTCTTTGTTCACAAAGGTTGGTGCTGTGCAATATTCTTTGCAATAGGAGGTCATGGCAGGATGAAAGAATATTTATTAGAAAATAGCTTTTCTGTGCATATCTTAGGTTGAAGCAACTCCTGTCATAGTTATCAACTATGTGGAGTGTCCAGGACAGAAGCATGTCATAAAGCATGAATATATGAAATGAAGAGGTGAGCCCTGGGAGCTTGTCTGGTAGAAAAGCCTGACTCATTTTTTTCAAGACATGTCATGTGCCCATGCTCTGCCACTGGAAACTACCCTTATTCCTGCTGATCAGTATTTTCCCCCTACCCACTGACCAGGAGTTTTAAGGTTTAGTTCAGAGTCAGAGATCAGGCCTGAAGAAGGCAGCATGGTAAGAGGAATACTATTCTGAAAAATAAAACATTGCCATGCATTTTTCTAAATCTCAGAACTTCTGTTCAGGGAGGAAAACTCATGATCCTGAAAGGTCAAAATGAACAGAAATTAACAGAGGCTGAGTATTTAAAAAGATACTCTCTAAGTGTGTTAAGAAAGGAGAGCTACAGAAAATACATAGGACACATTTTTATTTCTAGTGCCTCATGGGAAATGGCAGTGTAACTATAATGTGAGGGATATTGTTGGGGACGATGGGATATGAGGCAGTTGTGCAGAGGAGACATCACACTGTGTCTTGTTAATACTATGCCAAGTCTCCAAAGATGGAGGTATACATCACATCCAAGGGGGACCACAGAGTGAACACCAGTAGGATTTCTTATCAGAATGACACAACTTTCATGTAGTTCTGTGGAAATGGTGGTAAGCATGGAAATGGAAAATACTAGTACTTAACAACAGTGTTTGTCTGAGAAGGTAGAGCAATTCTTAGAAGCCTGATGACTTCCATCTTTTGAGGCTAGGGAAGATGTCAGGGTGGGAAAGGATCATGACACATTACTGACTGCCAAGGATGTGTGATGTGAAGGTCAAGAAGTGACCTGATGCAATTGCATGCTCGGTATTGTGTCCTTTCATGTCACCCAGTGAAATCTGAAATGCAAGCCAAATGTATTTGAAAAGCAGAAGAAATATTTTTTTACAAAATGAGGAAGTGCAGTAGAAACACATAACCAAGAAAAAAATTATAATGTCAAATTCTCCTTTCTTTACAATGTCTTAATTTTTGTCATTTTACAATACATTTTTTTCCCTCTATCTTTTCCCAATCTCTTAAGACTCAGAATCAAAACCTGGAAATAACATAATGCTGAGTGTGAAATTTCACAATAATTTTTTACTCTTAAGACTGTCCCCCCTACCAAAGCCCTGGCTTGGAGCCTATCCCTTGTCACCAAAGATAGTTACAAAATACCCACCAGGAAAAAACGCTCTGCACTAATAGTCAGGATTTTTTCCCTTAGTCTGCACCCAGCGCTGCAGAATGCTGGCAACAAGTTAAAAATACACCTAGACAGAGCTCAGAGAGATGGTACAATGTGACCCATCTGCCTGATCTATGGTTACTGGAAGTGGTATGCCTTAGCACTGAGCCTGCAGCAGAGTTTTCTTTTTTAACACACAGCCATCCCTACACATGTTCATTTAGGTTTAAAGCAAAGGAGCTGACTCCTGTTTGCTGGCTGAACTCCAAAGCAAATAATTGTATTCTGCCTACATAAAAGTCCCCATTACTTTTACGTGTACACGATATCTAACAATTTCCTATTGCTACAAAACATATGTTTTCAGGCAATTTTTACTCACTTCTACAGGTTTCTTTACTTCTGTATGTGTTCGTATGTAGAGATATATTTATTTTCTAAAGGGCACACACATTAAGCAATCCTCACTCATCCTTTACATACTTCACAAATATCTAAGAATTCTGGAAAATGTCTTGAAATTATATTCATATACTTATTCTATTTTATTTCAGTCATTAAAATATAAGATGCAAACAGTTTTAATTGTACTTGATAATTCTTCTTTTACCCCGTTCATAGTCTTGGACACCAAAGTTTCTGCATGCTAATAAAACAGAACACTAGTTGCATTTTGGTTTACTTTTCCCCTACAAATTCTGACTGATGTATAAGTATTTGGCAAACTGATAGAAAGAAAATTAAAGTACTCATTTTTGAGTAATTTCTGAATCAATACAAAGCACTCCCATGATGGGGAAGGGACTGCAGAAGCAGAGATTATTTCCTTAATCTGATTCATAAAGTGTTAATAACATTTCAATTAATAACATTTCAAGTGTTAATAACATTTCAATTCTCCACTTCATCAAAAATCTTTAATGGGAATGTGAAGTGCCCTACTCTTGGAAGGACTAGAACTTTTGGACACTTATCTCTGCCTCAAGAAGAGCAACAGAGAGTTGCCACCAACAGAGGAATACTCAGAACTCATAATAATAAATCCTCTGTGTGTACCTTAATTAGAGGTCTCTGAGGATTTTAAGGTGAAACAGATCAGAACAATCTGTTTTTCTTAAATTCTAAATCCTTTGTCCTGAGACAAAATAATGAACAAATTCTTTTAGTTTTCCTCAGGTTAAAGTCAATATTTTTCTATGTTGACATATGAAGTAAAGCATCTTAATGTCTTAATCTAAGTATATTTAAATACTGTTTGTAAAACTTCTAATTATCTAAATAAAAGTATTTTCACAGGGCTTTTAGTTCCTTTGAACTGCATTGCTTCTCTTCCAGATTAGTCAAGAGGAAATGGTATCAGAGAACAGGAGACGGCCACAGTGCTGTGCTTGAAGTCCATATATTCACATTGTGCCTGCTTGGATGTACACAGGGGACATATTCGGGACCTGAATGAGCTGTGATGATTCGAAGACCAGCATTTGGACCATGTAACTGTCACCACAAATTTCTATTTTAGATCAGCACACAGTGATCTAAAAGAGATAGAAGACCCTTACTTCAGAAGATGGACTGGCACATTGTTGAGCAATCCAGCAATGGCAAAACATGACAATATCATGCACAGCCCAGAGAAGGGCAACAAGGCTGAGGAAGGGACCGGAGCACAAGCCTTATGAGTTGCAGGTGATAGAACTGGGGATGTTTAGACACCATAAAATGAGGCTGAGGGGAAACTTATTGCTCTCTGAAACTGCCAGAAAGGAGGCTGTAGCCAGGTGGGGGGTCATTCTCTTCTCCCACATAACAAGAAACAGGACAAAAGGAAAGAGCCTTAGGTTTTGCCAGGGGAGGTTTAGATTAGATATAGGAAAAATGTCTTCAGTGAAAAGGGGGTCAAACAATGGAACAGGTTGCTTAGGAAAGTGGTTGAATCACTGTCCCTGGCGGTATTTGAAAGATGTGTAGATGTGGTCTTGTGGTTGTATTGAGCTCTTACTTACTTACTCTTACTTATTCTTAGTTACTATATTGTAAATTATCTTTTCTTTGAAATATGCATGCCCTATTCCCTTTCCTGTTACTTTGACTTGTGACTTTCTTTTGATAGAGTTGGATCTAGGCTACTGAGAAAAGGGATACATGTTTACGACTAGATTCTCAGGTCTGTCATATTTAGTACTAAGAGTATTAATAGTAGCTGTGTTTCTAGAGACAGCAACTGAACCACAAGAAGCAATGCTAGTATAACATTACTTAGGGCAACAAAAACATATGAATTGTGTGATTGCAGAACATAAAACTACTTATTAGTCCACTTATATTCTAGGAGAGGAGATAATGAGGCAACAAAATTAATAACCTAGACCACTAACCTAACCAGTACTGTGATCTGGAGTTGCACACAGAAAAGCAATTTAAGGCCCTCTGTGCTGGGAGTCACGCAGCTGAACTTCACAAAGTGTTCCCTCTCCAGCCTCTAAAAGCCACCGGTGAGAAGATATTGCAGAGGGATATTGGCCTCAGAGGGGAACTACAAAACGTGGATTAATTAATTCTAATTCCTTAGAAGCAGCCAGAAGAGAAGCTTTCTGAAGGAGACTCAATCTTAAATCCCACTACTCTCCAGGATTTAGTCCCTCTAATTATGAAATTCAACCTCACAATCTGTTTCATCTCACTGGCTCAGATCTGGTGAGGACAATTTAAAGGTATGAGGGGCATGTGTCTATTCCTTTATTTCTTTATTCCATGTAGAGATTGGACCTTTCCTACATCAACCTTGCAAACAAAAAAAAAAACGGTTCGTGCCACTCTTGATAATGATTATTTAAGTAACCTACAGATTAGAAAATAATTCTCTGCTGTCTGAACTATTTAAAACTCACATCATCCACTTCCTGGTTTGAGGGTGCTGGAAGCATTAGCTAACCCTGGTAAAATTCTTTGAAGGAAAATATTCACCAGGTGACATGCTGAAGTATTCTTGGAACCCCAAAATGCTACTTCCCTGTTACCCATTGGAAACAACAATCAATAATCAAGAAGTGCTCTTAGTGGCTTTCATAGATTATAGTCTTTCAGCAATGCTGAGTTCTTCTGTCACTGTTTCAATAATTTTTAATAATCATCTCACTTTGCTTACAAGCATCCATATAACACCTACAAGTACACACAGTTGGCTACTGAATTATTTTCAATTTCTATGTAATACACTTACCCATCTGCACACCTCTTTATCTGTTCCTTCATCCATCCATCCTTGCTTTGATATAGATGATATTACTCTAGCACTCAAAGACTTTATAGACCTTTTTGTGGATTTTCCTGCCAGTATTCAGAACAAGCAACAAGTCTTATCCACATTTTACAGTGTCACAGAAGTTGCATAAGTGACTGACGAGGAAGAAAATTCTCTTAACCAAATTATAATGGAAATCTATTGTAGAAAATAGATTCTTCCACTAAGTCAATGTGTTTTTCCAAAACTGGTGATAAAATTTTTTTTAGATCTCTTTTGTGGTCCTTGTGGACTTTTATTTTTCAAGCTAGTTAGTGGTCAGGCCTACCATGACCATTGCTGTCTGACATCACATTCATAGACCTCTTCCTTGTTGTAAATTAGAAACTTGGACAGAATTCCCCTGGAGGCTTTAATTCCAGGACAATCCAGTTTCTGCTTTGAAATGTTCTGGTATGGGCCTCTTCTATTTCTGTTCTGATTGAAAATGTCTGAATTCTTTAAACAGTTTTTGTAACAAAAGTCAAATTTCACCTTAAATAGTGATGTCACCTGATGTGAACTTTTATTTGTCTGCTCTTCTGTATAACTCTGCTTTGAACCATTCTCCTTAATTAACAATGTAATCCTTTGTTCTGAGTTGACTTGTATCTTCCTGAAACATCAAAATTACTTCTTCTAAGATGATAGTGTTTTAGGTATTTTTCCATCCGTATGATTTTTATGTCAAGTCTGCTAGTTAATTGACACAATTTTTAAATCTGTCACCTTGAATTTTCCCTCTCCCAATACTTTCAGTGAAGCTGGAATGGCTCCACCATTACACTCCAGACCTTCTGTATCTCCCTTAAGTTTATAAGATGAAAAGAGCTGTCAAATTACATTACTCCCATATCCAATCTCTCACTTCACCTGCCTGGATGACCATAATAACTACATCATAGAAGTAATCCTTGGACTTCCGGACTTTGACAACTGGGAAGGCTTATTCACTTTCTGCTCAGGTGCAATCTTTGTCAGGTACAATAACAAGTTAGAAATGAACTACAGCAGAATGAGAAAAATACTAGGAACATCAGCTGAGAATGTTCTTGTGCAGAGACTAGCACTTCTACTAAAACATTGAAAAGATCAAGACATCTCTTAAGACAGAGTCTTCATTTATGAGACCAAATTTAGTCTTTACTAGACAGACAAGCTCTCATTTTCCTTTCCCCTAGGACAATTTGGCTAACAACCAAACAAATACTACATTGTATGGGAGGAAATAAATATGAATCCAAGGCAGAAACAGGTATTAATCTCCAGAAACAGATTTTTTTTCTAGTGAAAAATGTTTCGCTTACACTCCATTAAAAAATTATGGCCTATTTTTATTATTGATTTTGTCTGAAATTTCAAATCAAATTAGTTCAAGATTTTGGCACAAGTAGTTATATTTTTTGAATATGTCTTGGTAATATAACATTTGGATTTACTAACAGTTTTATGATAATATGTAGAGAAAAGTAAGAAAAATAATAAAGATTTTTTTATTCTTTAAAAATATTAGAAAATGAGAAAAAATTCAGAAAAACCTAGTAATTTTGGGAAGTCAGGACAAAGCAGTCTTAAATAATATCATTTTTTTGTGTGTATGCACTCTTCACCTCACAATATCTGAATCATACATAACATAAATTTTGGGATCATAATTAATCAAGCAGGAATCTTGTACCATTTTAAGATCTAAGTTCTCAGATTTTCAGTTTAAAAAGGTTGACTGAATTTCAAAAATTTCTGTCAAGAAAAGTTTGTGTAAGCTAGGCAACAAAACCTGCATGAATGAAAGGCATCATATTTGCTGAGAATACAAAAATATAACCATGCATGCAAAAATAGTTGCACATAATAAAAGATGAACACTACTTTTTCCACATGTCCTTAAAGAAAAATCTTTTAAAAATTGTATGCATAGGAAAACAAAGAACAAGAGAACCTTTGTACATTTGCAAAGCTGTAGCATCAAGAAATACAGTGAACGATGTGTCCCTTGATAGTGAGCCTTTTAGAGAGAGAAAAACTACAGTCCAGTAAACTTGGCAGTAGCTTGATATTTTATGAAATTTACATTGGAGCATCCTGGCACAAATATACATCCCAAGTAGTTTAATGGAGATCTGCAAGTACAACCTGAGACAGTTCAAGTTTGTGCACTATGTTCAAGTTCATGGAACCATACAAGTCTTGCTACTAAGTACAGGATCTGGTCCAGTAAAAAATAAAAATCTAAGCATTAACTATCATGAATTGTAAGAAATAAGCCTCTTTAAAATGAAAAAGAGCATGGAAATTAGCAAAGGAAAGAAACCAAGGTTTTGAAGGAGGATATAAAAGGCAAATCATCCTTTGCTATAAGGAACACAGTGTTTTATGTGACTTCTTCTCCCACTGAAGTCGCAGTAAATTGAAGGAATCACATGTTCATATTCTTTCACATTTAAAAAAATAAGCTAGTGATCCAGTTCATCATTCTATGTTGTAGATATTTTATAAAAAAACAAAAAACCACAATGCCTTAATTCTCAAAGTTTTTTGTTCAAATAGTCTGAAGCTTTTTTAAAAACCAAGCCACTGATGGGCTTTGTGATTTCTAGGCTATTATTTGTCAATGAGAGCACAGTAGTCAAAGTGTACACATGCACACACAAAATCATATATACCCACAGTCCGGGGTTGTTTTTTTCTTTTCAGAAAATGGTAAAAATACACATTTTAATCCATCAAAATTCAACCATCCTCAATTGTAAGTGAACATCTGCTTTCATCTAGGAAACATTTTAAACTTCTTGACAGTTAAAAGAACTGTAATCCCTAGAGACAAACGCTTTTCTTTTCAGAGAAAATTTGTATCATGGATGGCATTATGGTAGGAAACTGCAGTATGCTGTATGCAGCTGTAAGTGAATATACAGCATAGTTGTCTCCCTAATTTCACTGGAACTTCAGCATTTGACTCAATAGAAAAAAAACCCTGAAAAATAATTAAAAATGCTAATTCGGTTTCTATAAAGTCTCTAGTCATATTATTAGCAGTATTTCTAAAACTATAAAAGAGTAAAGTCAACTTTTTTTTTTAGTGGATTTTCATGTTATAATCCTTGTTTAATAGTGTTTGAAGTCAGCTTTCCCAGCTACTACAGGTTAGATAAGACCAACTTATCAGCACAACTTACAAAAACAGGAAGATGTAAAATATTCTACCTAGGTTTTTAGCCATTCTAAAAACTGTGTTTTTCAATCTGTAGGTTGCAATATACTCTCAGTATATCATTTGAGTTACTTTTTGCATTGTATTTTGAACAGAAACCATATATAAGATGTGGGTTCACTCTTGTTCAGGCAGCAGGACCATGATCTTTTGTTCTTTCCAAGAACACAGAGAGTGCTCACCACAATTCTAGGAACTAGGAGCTCCGTCTGCCTCTGTCAACAAGTCCTAGCTCATCTTTAATGTTTCTTCAAATTATGTTTCCCTTTTGCTCTATAATACTTGAATTCAAATTGCAGTGAAATTCTGTTCCCACAATACAAACTGAAAATACTTTAATAATTTTTCACATGCTGCAAAGTAGGATGTAAACACAACAGCACCGAGTTAGAAGAATGGCAATGCTTCACTGACCTAAGTGATCACTAGCAAAAGAAGGATTCAAGTAATACAATAATGAGATTTGTTTTTATAAATTTCTATAGAGAAGATCCTTATTGATTGAGTTGCTGCTCTCCTTTTCAAAGGTGTTCAGTACCTCCATTTCTTATTGAATTTAATGAAAAGAGAGCTTGTTCAAATTCTGCCAGTGTGTCATGTATTTTATGAATACTGCTAACATATATGAGCATTACTGAATGCAATTAAATTAATTTCGTTAAAATGTGAGGTAGATCAGGGTAGTTATCTCCATAAGGCAAAAAAATCCTAAAAAGTTCTCTGGAACAAGTATATCAAAAATGTTGCTTGTCAAATATGTCCATTCCTTATTATCTTTATTAGTAATTACTATCTTTGGTAACAATGATTACCCTTGACATAGATCTCTGTATGTATAAGTATATTGGTGAGTGACCAAATCCCAAATATGAGTCATACAAAACAGCCGAGCTGCTGTGATATTGTTGACGTAAGGATCCCAGTAAAGATGTTAGGACTTTGACATTAAACACTTACCAAACAGCTCTTGCTGTTTAGGATGCCACTTCCTCCAGATTATCTGTCATGTGATCTCCAGGAATTACTCCACACCAGAGCTGCCAAAATGGAACCTGTGCACTTTAGTGCAATGTCTACCAGACTGGGCCTGACAGTCAAAACAGTTAGTTAAACCAAGAAGCACCTGAGAACTGTCAACACATTTTGTTTTATTAAATGATTTTGTTGTTGAGTACATGTTAGTTAGCTACTGGTTCCTTCCCATATCTGAATTATAAGGTAACAAATTTCATCTCACATCTTGGATGAGTAAGAAAGTACGTGTTGAGAGTTATCAGTTGAGTTCAGCTTAAAACTGCTTTCTGAGTTGCCTGGTTATGTTAGATGCTCTTCTCATAGCCCCAGACAAAGTTTTTTACCTTACCTGAAATACAGAAACGTATTTGGCAAGTTAGCAACTACTAACTAGCTAAGGATTCTGCACAGGCAGTATGATGGATTTTCCACTTTTGTCAGAAATCTATACTTTTCTTCCTGCCTTCTTAGGTGTTACACATTATGTAATTTCAAGCAATCCCCTTGGTGACATAGAGAATTTTTCTCATGGGTTTTCTGTTCTTCTACTGCCATATGTCCATAACAAATTGCTTTACATGGGCAATTGCATCTTACAAAGCAAGAATGTACAAGAACAGTTCTAAAGCAGATAATTACTTGAATTTCCTGAAATTTCTCCTGCCTCTTTCAATGTCTATTTTTTTTTGCTTGTTCATGTGAATGAAAAATTCAGAAATTATTCTTCATATACCTGTTTCTAGCTTTGGTTTGTCATTATAACATTATATTCTATAATTTATTTTTAAGAATAAATTTCTGCTAATCTCTGCAATTTTCCCCTTCAAGTATACACACAGATAATTCTGGTTAAGAGAAAAAAGCAAATGTCAGAATGAGAGAAATGCCTTTCTCCTCATATGTTTTCTCTGACTTGAGTTGCAGGAAAAACAGTTTACTGTGTTTTGCAAAACTCAAGGCTGCATACTGGGCACAGCTATTAATGAAAGACAGTTATAGTGCAGACTGAATGACTGGGACCAAGATAAGTAAGCATAGATAACAGACAAATCCAAGGAGGAGGTATTTGCAACTTGTTAGTCTTGACTATCAAGAGTTAGTTCTGTAAATAAAATTAGCCTCCTTCACTCTCTTCATCATTGTAAAAATATGTGCAAGACAGCCCAAGTTTCATGTGTGACAGATCATTTGGTGTCTGTCTGAACTACAGTTCCCTTTTTTGCTGTCCTGCTGACTCGCCCCAAACAGCATTAGGAAGCTGGAGGGTACGGAAAGGTGTGCCTGCTGAGCCAGCTTTATATGCACACATACCTGCAACCTCAGCAGGAATAGATAAAAAATCGCATCAAATTAAAAACAGTCTTAGAAAAAGACATCAAAATTATCCAGAAGTAGCCAAATAAGAAGCATGTTCCCCATAGCTGTAGAACAACTTTGTACACTTTTTTATTCTAATGAAGAGTGTTCATCTTCCACATAATTTGCAAGTGATCATAAAGCTCTATTAACCATAGACGTGTTTCTGCCAAATACTCCCCTTTCTTTCATTCTTGCCTTTAGTTCAGCATTTTACTAAACAGTCCATCACAGGAGTAATATTCTTGAAAATAGTATTTACCATATTATAATGCCTTTTTTTTTCTTATTTTTTAAAAACGGAAGATACATCTTTACTGCCCACCAGAAATTAATTGAAATCTCTCAACATTATCTTCTATTCATGATTCTCTCAATCTGGCCAGTGCTGTGAAAGATAATGAAAAATGTTTTTATAAATATTTCAACAATCAAAGTAGGGCCAAGAAAAATCTCCATCCTTCAGTGGATAAGGTGGGGAACTTCATCACCAAGGATGAGGAACAGACTGAGTTACCTGATGCCTTCTTTGCTCAGTCTTTAACAGAAAGATTGGTGATCATCAGGGCAACCAGACCCCTAAACTCTTTGACAGGGATGAGGAGCAGAGCAGACCCCTGCAATGCAGGAGGAAGCAGTCAGTGACCTGCTGTGCCACTCAGACACTCACAAGTCTACAGGACCCAATGGGATTCCCCCAAGGCATAAAGGAAATTGGCAGAAGAGTTTCCCAAGGCACTCTTCATCATTCATCATCAGTCCGGTCTAACTAGGGAAAGCTGGTAAATGTGATACCCACCCAGCAGAAGGGACTGAAGGAGGATCTGGGGAACTAC
>VXBB01009091.1:13180-25476 GCA_013399915.1 Illadopsis cleaveri | reverse complement strand
TTTTTGCAGGCATCATGGAAAAGAATTCCAGTTTTAGCTCCATGCTAAAAAACTTCAGAAGAGTTTGAAATATGAGCGGATGATAATTGCAGCTTAATATGCTAATGGGGAATGGGAAGAATAAGAGTAAATTGCCCAAATATTCCTAAATTCTCCGTGGCAGGGTAACACGAGAGCATGGACATCACTTATTAATTGGAAACTTTTCCCAGAATTTCTTTGACATGGCCATTAAATGGAAACATTGCTCGAGGATGGGCACAAAGGGGTTTTTTTGCTCTAATCCTTCCTTCAGAACGATTTCAAGCGCTCAAAAATGCACCTGAAAACGGTGTCAGTTAAAAGTGCATCATTTATTGGATGCCTTGAATCTTCCGAGGCGGGAGAGAGATGGAAATTAACCTCAAAACATCCCTAAAAACCTGCTGAGATTCCCTGAATGCACCCAGACAAGAGGGAGTCGCCTTTCCCAAGGATTTCATCTCTCCCTAAATTATTCTGTTCATCCATCACCCAGTGCCTGATCTCTTCCTGAGCTTCTCAATTTATGAAGTGCTGCTGCTTGAATTTCAGGGGTAATTTTTTAAACCAGTTTCCCTAAGCCGGCGGGAGACTCCCCAGGGATAATCCCCTATTAGCTCATCCCAAATGTTTTCTTTACCTCCTGCTGCTTGGGAAGAGCTTTAAGTCCAAGGAAAGTGGCCACTTTTAGCTGGGATAAATCCTCCTGCTGAAAGCTGAGGAGGGGGGGGGGCGTTGGCCAAACTGATGGGATTTTCCGTGGGAATGAGCAAATCTCAGCTTGGGAGCTGCTGCTGCTGGCTCGGTTTGTCCTCAAAACTTATCCACTTGTTACTTGGGCACCAGGAGCCTGGAGCAGGATGATTTCCTTGGAATGTGGTCCAGGAGCTTGGACAAGGCCCTGTTTGGAATGTTGGTGGGATGAAAGGGGCAGCATGGGCTGGGTTTGGTGTGGAATTGGGGTAAAACCAGCCTGGCTCAGCAACCCCAAAGCTATAAATCCTGATTAGTGGAGGTTCTGCTGTCATATTCCTTCCTGGAATGTGTGGGGATTCCTCCTTTGGGAAGGGGACACCCTCCAAGGATTCTACTCAAGGTTAAGACAAAAAGCCCTGCCCAGGAGTGTTGGTGTGGGTGAGATTTATCAATCTCGACTTAATAATTGTTTCTCTTTGCTGCCTTCAATAAAATTGCTTGAATGGAATTGTTTTACTATATTGTGCCGTGGAGGACTGCGCACTCAATAATTCCAATTAAGATCTTTCCTCTGATCATTTGTCACGATAAATAATTCATGTTCATATAAACGGATCTGAATTTCCGTCCTTAAAACCCGTGAGATGAAGAGGCAAAACTTAAACCCTCGACTGGGGTTGGATCCAGCCAAGCCCAGGTGACCCCAAGGAGTTTAGGAAGCAAAAGGATCTTCTCTGCACCTCCTGCCTTGATGGGAACTTCCCTAAAAACCTTTGGAGCTCCGTCTCCACCCGTGACAGGACCACAGGGGGATTTCCCTCCAGTCTTGCCCAACTCTAAATCCATCATCCCTTATCCCCCACGGAGCGCTGTCCCCAAATCCACCAAATCAAAAAATCCAATAATGGAATTATTAAGGCTGGAAAAGCCCTAACTAAGATGGAGTCCAAGCATTCCCAGCACTGCCAAGGCCACCACGGATCCCTGTCCCCAAGTGCCATGTCCAGATGGATTTGAAATCCCTCCAGGGATGGGGACACTTCCAGGGATGAGGATATTCCCCAAGTTTAAGCAAGGAAGTGTGGTCAGGTGTCCCCTGTGGTCCTTTCCAGCCTGACCCCTCCTGGAATTCAGTTTTGGGTAATAATCCCAGGAACCCACAGACAGGCAGAAATTCCTGTTCTTCCCTCTGNCTCAAGGTTAAGACAAAAAGCCCTGCCCAGGAGTGTTGGTGTGGGTGAGATTTATCAATCTCGACTTAATAATTGTTTCTCTTTGCTGCCTTCAATAAAATTGCTTGAATGGAATTGTTTTACTATATTGTGCCGTGGAGGACTGCGCACTCAATAATTCCAATTAAGATCTTTCCTCTGATCATTTGTCACGATAAATAATTCATGTTCATATAAACGGATCTGAATTTCCGTCCTTAAAACCCGTGGGATGAAGAGGCAAAACTTAAACCCTTGACTGGGGTTGGATCCAGCCAAGCCCAGGTGACCCCAAGGAGTTTAGGAAGCAAAAGGATCTTCTCTGCACCTCCTGCCTTGATGGGAACTTCCCTAAAAAACCTTTGGAGCTCCGTCTCCACCTGTGACAGGACCACAGGGGGATTTCCCTCCAGTCTTGCCCAACTCTAAATCCATCATCCCTTATCCCCCACGGAGCGCTGTCCCCAAATCCACCAAATCAAAAAATCCAATANGTCCCTTTCTGCCTGGGCACTGTCCAGCCACACTGTCCCCAGTCTGTAACGTTGCAGGGGGTTATTGTGGCCAAAGTGCAGGACTCGGCACTTGGACTTATTAAACTGCATCCCTCGAGGGATGGGGACACTTCCAGGGATGAGGATATTCCCCAAGTTTAAGTTTGTGCTGGAGCAAGGATGTGTGGTCAGGTGTCCCCTGTGGTTCTTTCCAGCCTGACCCCTCCTGGGATTCAGTTTTGGGTAACAATCCCAGGAACCCACAGACAGGCAGAAATTCCTGTTCTTCCCTCTGCTCCCTTACTTTGAGATTCCCTCTCAAGCGAATCCTCCTCATCTCTGGATCAGGAGCTGGAAAAATCAACACCCTCAACACCCTTTATTTATTTTTACACACCAGCATAACCCTAAATAAATTCCCAATATTGGGAAAGAACTGAAAGAATGGGATTGAAACAACGGGATGTGGAACAGCCAGTTCCACCAGCAAACCAAAACTTGTTGGAATTTTATGAAAGCAAATCCTTGAGATTTTTCCTTTGAGCAACATCCAAACAGAGCTTGGTTTGAAAAGCCTGCCTTGGGTGGCTTTTTTTTTCCCAAGCCATCATTCCCTTTAAGCAGGGGAATTGCAAGGAATCGCTGGCTGGATGTGGGATCGATCAACTCAGTGCTGATCCAGCACAAATATCTGGGAAAAAAGCCCAACATGGGAGCTTGGGAATGCAGCCTGCAGGGAAAGGCCCTCCCTGGGCAGAGGGCAGGAAGGAGCTGAAGGAACAGAGGGATTGAGGCTCTTCTCCATTTTTCCCAGCGTTATTTTCCCTAAGTTTCCTAAATTCTGCTCCTTCCAAGTGCGTCGTTGTGGAGGCATTTCCCACAGTTCTGCTCCTCACGGAATGGGAGGACAACTGAACCTCCACCACGACAAGTTGATCATTCTCAATAATTTATTTTTTTTTCCCACTCAAAAAGCAAAAAGACAGAAAAATCCAAAGCTGTTCCTGACATCCCTCCACCAGGACAGAGCTGGAATTCACCTATGGAATTACAGAAATGTTCCCCTTGTGTGGTAACTTAATTTAAAATATTATGAGCGGTTTTGGGGTTTTCCTGCTCCCCCAAAACCAAAGGAATTTAAGTCAAAGGTGCATTTCTTAATCTTTATTCCATTTTGCACCTAAATTTAGGATTTTAATTCCTATTCAAGGAATTATTTCACAGTATTTGAGGGAATCTCAGCTCCTCCAGGAATTAATAATACATCTCTGAGAGCCCAGATTTCCAGGAGAAACCGTGGATATCCCATCCCTGGATAATTCAATGCCAAATTGGAGAGAGATGAGAGCACCCTGGAAAGCGGAAAGTGTCCCTGCCCTTCTCCAGGAAAGAATTCCTGTAGTAAACAACCCATGTCTGAAATTCCAGGGTTTCCCAGTGGTTCCCAAAGAATGGTACAAAATTAATCCCAGTGAGAGGAATTTCTCCTCTCTTCCTTCCCAAAATGGACCAGGAAGGAGACGATGGGGAGTCCTGTGAACTGCGAGTGGGTAAGGAGAGAAAAAAACAAGACATAAAGAGAAAAAAATCCTTTTGTAGTCACAGGAAGATTTGGATTTGGGATTTTTTAAAATCCTATTTTTAAATTAAAGCTGGATTTTCTCCCCTCTGCAAGTGAGAATTATTTCCAGGTAATCATGCCCAGGTTTTTCCTAATGCACAGGATCAACAACAAACACAATCTGCATTCCTCCCCCTGCCCAAGGATGCTGGATAATTCCCTAAATTACAGCTCTGGAAATTTATATGGTTTTCTTGTACCTTTTGGGGAGATTTTCTTTACAATCCATGCACAAAGCGAGAATGGCATTCCCAAAATTACAGCCACTCCACAGGGAGGAATAAGGACCATGCGAAAGGATGAAATCCAGGACTGGCTCAGGGAAAAAAAATGGAATTTGGAGCCAGGCTGGGAGAGCTGGGAATGTTCCCCTGGAGAGGAGAAGCTCCAGGGAAACCTCAGAGCCCCTGGCAGGGCCTGAAGGGGCTCCAGGAGAGCTGGGGAGGGACTGGGGACAAGGGATGGAGGGACAGGACACAGGGAATGGCTTCAGATTGGGAAAGGAGAGATTTGGGTGGGAGATTGGGAATTGGGAATTCCTGTCTGGGCTGGAATTGCCAGATTTGCTGTGGCTGCCCCTGGATCCCTGGCAGTGCCCAAGACCAGGTTGGACATTGGGCTTGGAGCAGCCTGGGACAGTGGGAGGTGTCCCTGCCAGGGCAGGGGTGGGATGGGATGAGTTTAAGGTCCAATCCAATCCAAATTATCCTGGAATTCCTTAATGGGAGCAGAACCCTCGGAAGGGTCATTAACTCGTATTTTAACCCAACCCCAAATTTTCCAGCACCTTTTCACCCTCAGCCAAGAGGAGCCTCCCTGAGGCCACTCCCTTTGTACAAACGATGAGCTTTGTGTCTCCAAAACAACAATTCCCCTTTCATCATCCCAGGAAAGGCAGAACGAGCTGATCAAGCCACTTCTTTTCAAAGCAAATTTTTTTTTTTCCCCTTTGCTTTGGTGGTGGTGCTACCTTGAAAATCTCCAAGTTCCACTCAACGAGAGGCAAGGAAAGCAAAAGCAGCTGAATTTGCTTACAGAGACACTCGGAGCAGCAGAGTCAGCAAGTTCTTGGCAGCAAAGATCGCTTGACCTCCGTGTGTTTGAAGACAGGTGAAAAAAAAAAAAAAAGATAATATTTTGAATTGTTCCAAATGCATGAGGGGGGAAAAAAAAGCTCTTCACATTAAATCTTCTCACGGGAGAAAGGAATTCGAAGGTGGAAAGGAACAAAAAGTGGGAGAGGTTTTGTGTTATAAACTCTGAAATGCCCTGGGACAGTGATGGAACTATGGAAAATGAGAGGTGAGCAGGGAATTAAAAGGAGTTTTAATCCATGGGCAGCACTTATGGGAAGGTGGGAGCCAGGATTTGCTCCCAGGGAACAGGGACAGGAGGAGAGGGAACGGCCTCAGGCTGGGCCAGGGGAGGCTCAGGGTGGATTTTGGGAAAATTCCTTCATGGAAAGGGGTGCCCAGAACATCCACAAGCTTTAAATCCTGGAGGGATTTTAAAATTGTGTGGATGTGGCCTTGGCAGTGCTGGGAATGATTGGACCCAAAGATCTTAAAAGTCTTTTCCTACTTTAACGCCTCTCTGGCAAATAGAGAAGACAAAACACTTGTTTTAGATAAAAATAAGCACTTGGACACTTCCAGGGATCCAGGGGAATTTTATTCTGGGAATTCTATCTCTGGGAATTCTATTCCGGGGCCTCCCCACCCTCCAAGCCAAGAATTTCTTCCCAATATTCAATTTAAACATCTCCTTTTCTAATTTCCAACCTTTTCTCTCCTAGCACTTTCTGTCCACGTGAAAAATTGTTTCCCCCTCCTTTTACAAGCTCATTTTAAGGAGCAGAAAGCTGCAAATGAGTGTTTGGATTTGCTGTGGGAACCCCCTGCAGCTTCCCGGGAATATTTACAGAGCAGGGACGGGATCGGGGCTGATCTCAGGCACGTGGAGTCATCCCACAAGGAATGTTTGCATACTGAGTCTCCAGACCTGAGCTCGGAATTAACCGGATTTTGGGGAATTTCCACCACTCTGAGGTGGCCTGGCTGGGAACAGGGAATATTATTTTGGGAGGAATGCCATGGAAACCAGGCAGTGCTGCTGGAAAAAATCCCTCCCAGCTCTACCTGGTACCTCACAGATTTGTACTTCGGGGCTTGTGCAGAGGCTGAAGCTCCAAACAAATCATTTCCCTCATCCCTCCTTTCCAGATTTTCTGCCTAAAATTACTCCTCCTTAACTTCTTCCTCTCGTGGGACTGTGTTTGCAAAAAAAAAAAAGCTGGAATTTGTACCAGGCTCTGCAGCAGCTTTCTGATCTTCCCTGTTTTTTCCATTGTTTCATCTTCAGACAGAGGCTGGTTGGGCTTTAGGATCCCGTAATTCTGGGATCTTCCTGCAGTTTATTTTCCAGAGTCCTGTCTTTTATTTTCCAGACCCCTCTGCATTTCATTTTCCAGAATCCTTCATGGCACGGCTATAATATGAAAATAGGTGGATGAGGCATTATGTTCCTGTTCAAATATCTGCTGTTCTCCTAGGAAAACCCATATTGTTTTCCAACTCATCCATTCCTATGGATTCCCGATCTATTGGAAAGCTGGTGGCATCCAGGGGCCCATTATGGATTTCTGCTCTCACTGGTGGTTCCTTCATGTTAATTGTGACTCTTCACATTTGCTTAGCGAAGGTTTTTTTCTTCCAGTAAAAGAAAAGATGGGAAAATTGGAATATTTCACTTGGAAGGGACCTACAATGATCATTTAGTCCAACTCCTTGAGCACATTAAGGCTGATAAAGGGTTTAAAAAAACATTTTTAAGGCCATTTTCCAATAGATTTGAGGCACCAGCCTCTCTGGGGAGCCTCTTCCAGTTTTTTTTCACCCTGTCCAAAAAGGAATATTTCCCCATCCCAGGCAAAACAGTGGAACATTCTCCGCCAGCAGGTTTTTATTTTGAAGATGATTATATGGGATTCTGACCAAAATAATTCAATTGTATCCCCACAAAAGGAATGATTGGTTGTCCAGCATAGACCAGGCTGTATCCCAGATCCTGGCAACCAGCAGGAAGGAGGGAAAAAGAGGATTTGGGAAGTACCAGAGCCATAAATTCACCTTCAACTTGTGCTCTGGTGGCACCTGAGTGACTGTCTTGGTTTGGAAAGAGAAGTGTCTGCTAAGGAAGNACAGCAGATATCCCCTGCAGGGAGGATGGGTCCTGGCAGGGATAAAGAGCACGGCCCCAGCTGGTTTAACAGCTGAGGATGGAACACACACTGCTGGGGACATCCTGCACTGAGACCCAGGACAGTGACAGATCATTGCTGCCATCCCCAGCTGCCCGGGGAGTTATTAATCCATAAATAAATCAGTAAATCAGTGAAGTAAATCAGGGCAGTTCATCCACAGCCTTTGGAATTTGGGGAGCTGGAGGTGACACTCAGAGGTTTCTGACACTCGCTGCCTGCTGTGGGCACTCAGCATTTCCTCCGTGTCCTTCCAATCCCAGGACATTCCCTCTCTCCGGTACTTTTCCAGACTCACCTGCTGGCTCATTCCATGGGATTGATGCCTTTTCCAACAGCCCGTGACAGCTGAACCCTTTGGAGCCTGATTGGTTGGGAAAGGTGAGGAGTTCCAGGGAAATGCAGTTGGAAAGTCAGACCTGTGGCCTGGGGTTTAACCTTCAGAGTGCTGGGAGCAGGAAAACGGGATTTTAGGCACTGAACACCCCCACAAAGCTCTCAAGGAGAGGGATCTGTGTATGCCAGGCGTGGAGCTGGAGGCAGAGGGCAGGATCCCAGTGGTTCCAAGGTTTTTGTAATTCCAGATGTGCTGGGAATGCTGCAGATTTTCCCCAGGGCATTTCACACCTTGGATTTGCAGGTGGAAATGTTCAGACTTGGTTTTCAAGGTTTTTTGGAGGATTTCCTCCCTCAGCAGCTGTTGTTTCATGGCTTTGAGGAGATTAAAGGTTTGCTTTTCAAAATTATCTCCCTCGCATCCAGTTTTGGCCATTCCCAGTTTGAAAGACGCCCACAGGTAGGAGCAGGACTAGGAAATGCCAGCAGGGGAATTTCCAGGCAGGAAAAGTCAGGGAGGTTGGAACAAATGTGTCACTGAACTGAAACTGTGCACAGAAAACACACAAAGTGTTCGTCCATGAGGTTTCCATGGGGGAACTGCTGAAGGAGGCAGAAATTCCCCTGGTTTTCCACACCAGCAGCTTCACTGAATGCTTGGAAAATCCCTCCAGGATCATGCAGTCCCAGCTGTGCCCGATGCCCACCCTGTCCCCAGCCCAGAGCTCTGAGTGCCACCTCCAGGAATTCCTTGGGCACCTCCAGGGATGGGCACTCCAAACCTCCCTGGGCACTTCCAAGGCCTGAGCACCCTTTCCATGGGGAAATTCCTGCTGCTGTCCACCCTGAGCCTCCCCTGGCCCAGCCTGAGGCCGTTCCCTCTCCTCCTGTCCCTGTTCCCTGGGAGCAGAGCCCGACCCCCCCGGCTGTCCCCTCCTGGCAGGGACTTGTGCAGAGCCACAAGGTCCCCCCTGAGCCTCCTTTTCTCCAGGCTCAGCCCCTTCCCAGCTCCCTCAGCAATTCTCCAGACCCTTCCCAGCTCCATTCCCTTCCCTGGACATGCTCCAGCCCCTGATTTTTGCTGTTTTTGAAAGATCTGAACAGAAACGATGGAGCTGATCCACGAAAACAGCAACAGAGAAAATCCAGAGTCAGCACAGGCAGAGCTGTGGCTCCAGCCCTGGGAAAAACAAGATTCCCTCTTCCAAATCTGCGGGAAAACAAAGATTTAGGAGGGGGGAATGCTGACAGCGATGGGAAGACCTCCAGGGAGCACCTGAGGGCTCAGCAAACCTGGGAATGCCATGAGGATGGAGCTGGGACCACCAGCCCCAGGCACATCCCACCAAACCAGGGCCAGGGGGAAAGCACAGCCAAAAAATCCTGTGGTTTATCCTGCCTGCCCCATGCCAGGGCCCAGCAGGTCCCTGCAGAATTCCAGGGGCAGTCGAGGTTCCCAACTCCAACATATTTTTCCCGGGAAGGTGTGCAGGGAGGGCATCAGCTGCCAAAAATTTGGTGCCAGCACAGCGTGAAGAAGCCAGCAGCTGGAACTCCATGATCCTTGTGATCCTTCCCACTCAGGATATTCCAGTGAAGATTCATTTTCCAGGATCTCAGGTTGGACCTCAGCCAACATCTGCCCCACCCAGACGGGCATTAATCACATTGCTGCCACTTCCAGAACAAATTCCAAGCTCCTGCTCCAGGCTGGGAGACAAGCATTAATTTTTTGGAGGGTTTTGATGGGATCTGGGAGTGTCCCAGGCGTGATCCATCAGCTCCCTGCAGGAGCTGTCCAGGTGCATCAGCTTAGCCCAGAACTGTGCAAGCTGAAGGTGTTTAATCAATGTTTTCCTTTTGTGGGGCAGGGAAAGATGAATTCCCAATGTTTCCCACAGCTTGGGGCATAGATGGGAGCTGGAGGTGTCAAAATTCCGTCCTGTTTCAGATCCTACCAGGTAATGGAAAAGGCTACAGGTAAATAAAAGTGCTCTCTCTGCTGAAAATAAACCACTTGGATGATTCCCAAAGGACCAAAATTCTGCAGGAAAAAGAAAAAAAAAAAAAAGGGGAAATCCTTCTTCTGGGACCCCAAAATAGTCAAGCATTCCCTGAAAAAACACTGAGGGCCTGGGAAAATGGGAATGATCAGGAATGTCCAGGCTCAGGGAGTCAAAGGGCAACATAAAAACAGAATTATTCTGCTTAATTCTGAGCATCGCTTGTGCTGTTTGGAGGTGAAATGCGTTTAACATAAATATCTGCAAAATCCCGGCTCCGGGTGTCGGAGTCATTGTATTCCTGCAGAATTTGGGGAAGATCAGCTCGAATTCCCTCCCTGTGCTGTGCAAGCTCTTGCCTGGTCCCTGGGGTGTGAGAGCTGAGTCAGGAGTTTTCCTCCTGAGCTCAGGATTAAAAGCTTTAACTTCAGGAGTCAACAAAAAGGCCAAGGAAGAAGCTGCGAGCCAATTTCAATCCCAGCAGGAGGGAAAACCAGGAATCCACAAGTCATTCCTCGCGCCAGGTCCTGAGTCAGGTTAGAGATGCAGTAATTGCATTTCTGTTCTCCTGCCGGTCCCAAGCTGAATTCCCCCCAATAAATTACAGCATCCAGAAGTATTGTTTGCATCCCACGGCCTTTCCAGAGGATGCCCATGGATACCGGCACAGCAAAACCTTCAGGAGTCATCCCAATCCCACCATCCTGTCCGTGAATTTGAAAATATCAAGGAATTCACAGGCCAAGTATTTAAATGGTTTTTTTTACACCGCTGCTTCAGCGGTTCCAAAGTGACTTCGGCGTCTCCCTGACAAGATCCCACGCTGAGGTTTTGTTTTTTTTATCCCGAGGAATTCAGCTGCCAAGATCATTCCGGTTGTTAACACAGGAGACAAAACAAGGGAACACAAAAGCCGGGCCTGGATCTGTGGCTGCCCCTGGTTTGCAGATCAAAAGGAACAACCCAGCCTTTGAAAAGCCAGCACGGGTTTGGCCTTTTGAAATCCATCACCTTGGCAACACCAGGCACGGAGAACAGGGAATTATAATGGACAAACCTCGGGATCGGACGTGGCCGGAGTTTGCTGGACCACCCGGCAGCAAAGGCGAGGAACATGGTCATTCCCTGCCAGGGCAGCCCTCAGGACACACTCACCTGCACAGACACAACCCTCAGGAGCCAAATTCTGGGAATGGGATGAGCTGGAAAATGAGCTGTGCCCGGATTCCCAATTCCTTCTGCAGAGCTGACCAGGGAGGTGTTTCCACGCGAATTCCCAGGACCATGCTTGTGTTTTCCAGGTGCTCAGAGCACAGAATCCCAGAATCCCAGAATCCCAGAATCCCAGGGTGATTTGGCCTGGACAAGGCGTGGAGCACCCCGGCATAGCAGAAAGTGTCCTTGCCCATGGCAGGGATGGGATTTAAGATCCTTTCCCAAATATTCTGGGATTCCATAGCACCAAGGGAATTGGAATGAGCCAGGGCAGCAAAACACAGCTTTACCTCAGGAATGGGATTTTGGCATTTATCAGAACAACTTAATACATTTCCTGGGATTTATTAAAGGGGTTTTTTTTCCATGGCAGGGGGGTGAACTCCAGTCTTATCCCTGCTTTTTATCCCTGGAGTGCTGATGATAATTTAGTGAGGAATTAAATCAATCATTCTTTCTGTCATTAATTTGTACAGGGCTCCAAGCCCATTCCTGGTATTTTAATCCAGGAACAGCCATCCCATCTCTTCTAACAAAGCCACCCTCGAAATCAGAAACATCTTGGATTTTTTTCCTACTTTTTTCTTCCCTCCATTCAAAAGCTGAAGCTTTCCAGAGAATTATTCTGCTTCCCTTTTAAGGGAATATTTATTAAACCTCGTGTCAGCCCGCTCCAAAAATCACAGAGTGAGATAAGAGGAAATAACAGCGTCCCTTTTCCTCGTGCCCCATCCATCCTGCAAAGGGATGAGGAGAATAAACAGACGGATCCGCTCCCCGCCAGCCGAGTATCGACCCCGCGGAAGAAAAATGAAACCTCCTCCCGAGATTTATTTGGGATGTACTCACAGATCTCGGGCAGAGGAGTGTATAAAAGGGGCTGCTCATCCCTGGTGGCTCCCTGTGATTATGTGAAGGATACGGAGCTCTCCCGTGTGAAGCAATAGGGCTGTGGATTTATTAAATCTGATTTTCCGTGAAGGATTAGGTGTCAGCTGTCCCAGGAAGCAACAGCAGCATCCCGTGCTCTGGCTCACGGAACAAAACAGGCTCAGGGAGTTCAAGGTTGGAGTTTTAGGTGTCAGTCTGATGATGAAGTGGGACCTCGGCTGACTCATCCGTATTCCCGGCGCAATTCCCTGTTGGAAAGGGAAGCCCATATAATCCATCCTGCCTGAGGGGCTGTGTCAGAGCCATGAAAGAGCTGAAGCATCACCAGGAATTCTTATTAAAACATCAGAGCTCTTGGAGCTGGAGTCAAACTCCCAATATTCCATGGGTGACTTTCCACCCACGTAAACAGGGCCCTTGTGGGGAGGACAAACCTCTGCTGCCACAGCTCACAGTCCATGCAGGAATTCCTGCTGGAGTTTTGTGGGAATTGCTCCTCCATCCTCCTCGATCCTTGACTTAGTTTGGAAAGACAGGTGTCTGCCAGGG
>VXBB01009090.1:186033-199395 GCA_013399915.1 Illadopsis cleaveri | reverse complement strand
TGAGGCCCTTTGAGCTCTCCTGGGCCTCAGGGGCTTCTCCAGCACCTCCCTGTGAGTGAAAGACCTCTCAGAGACTGTGAACCCTCAAGCTCCACGATACTCAAAGAACCAACTGTGGTAATGAGACCAAGGCTGATGCCACCAAAACCACCCCCTGACCCTGCCAGCTTCATGTTCCTACAAAAGTAATTCCTCTCTCCTGGAGCTGTTCTGTCTCTCCCTTCTTTGGGAGAGATTTCTCTGGATTTTCATGTCTCTTTTAGCAGTCAGAGAGCACAATGCTACTAGAAATCCCTGCAGCCAAATCCCTGCTTGTTTTAAACCTCCTCAAATTGGACTCAACACAGGTGTGTGTGTATTCCAAGCATTTAAACTGTCTTTTATTTGAACATTCTGGGTACAGGCNCTACTAGAAATCCCTGCAGCCAAATCCCTGCTTGTTTTAAACCTCCTCAAATTGGACTCAACACAGGTGTGTGTGTGTGTATTCCAAGCATTGAAACTGCCTTTTATCTGAACATTCTGGGTACAGGGTAGAGCTGGTTCAGTTTAAAATTAACCAGACTCTCCTAAAGTTGCCATGTCATGCTTGCTAACATTTTTGTCTTAACAAGAATGGTTTGCCTTCGGGAAAAGGAATTCACAAGGTATTCCTAAAGTCCCTTAAGTGATCCTGATCTTTCTTCATCTCCTTTCCACACCCCCCTGGCTAAGCAGGCTTTCCATGGTGCCCTCCTTCCTTGTGTTCAGAGATCAATGGGCTCTGAACTCTGTCCCTGACTCCACCTGAACGCTGCCTGATGAAAAGTGGAAATTCCTTTATGAATCTACTTTGCTCACTCCCAGCAGGGCTTGGATTATGGACTCCACAGGACTGTTGTGATCATGAAATGGCACAAATATTGTTTTCCTTGTGCCTGATACTCTCCTGGTGAAACACAAGGCAACAGATCTCAAATTAAATGTGAGTGATGTCAGTCACAGAGTTCTGCCAAGACACCTCGAGCTACCCAGCTAAATCTTATTACTTATTAAAGCAACTCTAACAATCATTATCTTCAACATCAATAAATTTATATTCTTCTTTTAGCTTCTTTTCATCGAGGCAAAGCTAGAGATCTTCCTTCAGAGCCTTCTGTTAAGCCTGGGTTTACTGAGGTTCTACAGGAATATTTTCCTTTTGGGTAAGGGCATTAAAGGTTTACATGTGGCTTTTCTTTTTCCCTCAAATTTATCTTTTATTAAAAAGCCACAAGAAGAAAGCAGTGGAAGAGCACTACAAAAATGGTACAAATGCTTCCCTCATGGGGTCTCAGCTGTCATCTGACTATGGATTTTAAAATGACGAACAGCAACTTGCGAGTGAAAATAACATGTCATTTCTCCTCTCACCTACCTCTGGGTAAGTGGAACTGCCATTAAAAAATAACAAAAAACCCCCACAAAAATAAAAATCAAGGTAATTTGTTTTCACTTGACAGCAGGAGCTAAAAGCACATTGATGCTGCTGTCATGAGTGGTATCTTGGATTGCCCCATAGTTTCTGCCTGATTGAAGGGGACATTTGCAGAGCTATGGGCAGGGAAAGTCCAGCTCAGAGAGCAAACATCAACAGATTATTTCCCATTTCATTCCTAGCTTAGGAAAGTGATAAAGGTTGAGGAAATTAAACTTATTTCCAGGTGTTGCAGGTGACATTCATCAAATGATCAATAAAGTTACACGTTTTTCCCATCAGCCAACTATAAACATCCATGGGCAACTTCATCTCCTGGAACAGATTTTTTTATGTAGAACACACTGGTGGTTGTGTAACTGAAAATCCAAGAGATCAAAAATGTCCCTACATCCTTCTGGGTCAAGGGAGTTAATTTCCACCTGTGAGACATCTGTCATCAGGTGCCAGGGCTGCAGACAGTGTGAGGGAGAAGAGAGCCACTAAATAGTTCAGTCCTGTCATAATGGTCCCATACTGTGCCTATATCCATCAGTCATCTGCTGAGCTGTGTCTCCTCACTGGCTCCCTCAATGTTCACCCCAAAGTGCTGAAATAAAGGCAGAATCAAGATGTATATGAGCCAAACTTAATTTAAACTTGAATCTCCTACAGCTCAACCAAAGGGAGAGAAAAGACTTCAATATTTTAACATTCCTGGTTCTGCCCATGATCAGTCAGGCTCCCCACAAATGAAAAGCCTCTGTGTCCTTGCCTTCAGTTCCAGGCCAAGCTGGAAGTGCATCAGGGTACTCTAAACTGTCACCTCCTTTGTCATTACTTGTTCCAGAAACTCCAAGGGAAAAGGTATAAAGAACCATCTCTCCTGTTTCTGGTCACCTGGAATTTCTCCACTCTAAGAGAATATTTAGTTGAAACCAGCAAAAGTGAAAAAAATCTTCCCACAAGACCTGTAAGAGTAGCAAGGCATGAAAAAAAAATCTGCTCTAGTGGCAGGAGTTACTTTAGTTTCTTTTGTACACAACTGATGAAACAGAAAAGGATGAATCTCTGCAGAGAGCCTGTAGAACACATTCAAAAATGGCATGTGAATATCAATTTGCTTTGTTCATGTTCCTTTTTGCTTGCATTCCCCAAACACTCCAGTGAGAAAGCTTTCCTAGTACAACTCTCTGCAAGAATTGAATATGGTCTGCTCAAATTGAAAATGAGGAATGGTACACTCAAATATGGGGTTCACTTTGCTTTTGGTATTCAGGCACTTGAAGAGAGGACAGGAAAGCTGCCACGTGCATTCTTCAAATGAAAATTCTTAACTGAGAATTTTTGAGCGGCAGAAAAACACTGACTCTTAAAGGTAAATTGGAATGCACACAAATAACTGATTAATGCACGAAGCAGAGAAGAGTGGATTGAAGAGAATTAGACAAATGGATACACTTCAGAATGAAAAGTACAGCTTTTTGAGTGTGATGGCTAAAACCCTGCTTCCTTTGCTTTGTGCGATGTTTACCAAATCCCAAAGTGCCTAGGCTGGCTGCCCTGACCCAGTGAAACCTCTCTTGGAGAGGAGCTTTTGTGTGCTCTGAAAGCTGTGGCTGTCAGAACCTCAGGTTTCTTTTCCTTATTTAGGATGCTAAATAGGATAAAGGACTCACACTTGTGGCCATGGTCATTTTCTGACCCTCAGTTTGATGCCATACCAGCCAAGAGCAAGAAATAAATCACAGGCAGGCACACCATGCTTTAACACTACCCAGAGCCCCCAATTAATTAACCTAAAGTGAAAGAGTCCACAGAGCCTCTTGTCAGTCTAACTTGCACCAGAAATTCTTCCCCAGCCTCCAAAACTTGCAAATAAAGAAAAATACCAATAGCATTTTGTCAACACATGTTCAAGAGAGCATGCTCTTTTATTGCCATAAAAAGATAATTCCTCTTTCCCATAAGGGATTTGCATACAGGGGGGTACAGGGACTTATCAAGACCCATCTCTCACAAAGCAAATTCTGACTTTTTTGTGTTTAAATCCCCCAAGAAGGAACTGAAAGTATCTCCAGGCCAAAGTTACAGTGAGGGAAGAGCTGAAGGAGTGTCTGGGTGGGACACACTGTGCTCAGCTGTCCAGGGAACAGGGGCACACCTGAACTGCAGCTGCTGGAAGGAGAATCAGACTCTAACAGAGATCTGATCACAGGAACCCTTGAGTTAGAGGAAGTGAGCACCACTGAAAGCCAGGTGGGAAATATTAAAGGTAATAAGGCTGTTAGAGATCTGTGCAAGCAGAAACAGAAGGAGATGAAGATTTCAGAATCAGCTGTAACTGCAAAGTTTGAAAGCAGGAAAAGTTACAATAGCACAGCAAGCAAGGTCATAAAACAATAACCTGAGTCTTAGGTTTGGCCAGGATACATCTTATGGTGCAAAAAATATGCTTAGCAAGAGAGTAGAAACTTTTAAGCTTAAAAATGGAATATTGTTTGTTGTTAATAGAAAGCATCCAAACAAGCATTGTTTGAAGCAGGTGTGCATGTGCTGCCTGTGAATGGTTGGAATAATTGTCTGTAAGCTTTATCAAAATGTTACTGGCTGGAAAACTTTTAGGATGCTCTGTAACAAAGAGATCTTTGGCTGCTGCTGTCAGGCATGAGCTGCTGCCATCTTTTAGCTGTGTAAAATCCTGTTATGAGACTCATGCTGCAATAAGGGTTCAAAAAACACCTGGCAGTAATCTCTTCCCATTAGTGCCCAAAGATCCAGTGTGGAGTCCCTTGTGCCCTTAAAGGAATTCTACTTCAAAATGGCAGGATTCCTCAACCCAACACAGCCAGGTTACTCTAGAATGAGTCAGCCTTGGAAGGCTGAGCTGGAACAGAGACTGCACAGAGCCAGAGAATAAAGTAGATTTTTATTAAAAGGCCTCCAGGATCCACCCTGGGCAGGATAGGAGCCCAATCAAGGCTGCACCCAGGGTGGACCAAGAATAACCACAAAAAAATGGCTCAATGGTCATGAAGTCTTACATTTTTATAAGTTTTGGTCCATTTGCATCTTGGGGTTTAATTGTCCAATTCCAGCTCCAGGCTGTGAGGTCCCATCTTCTTGTTCCTCCCTTCAGCCACCCTTGTTTGTGCTGTTGGGCCTGAAAGTTGTCCTTGGTGTGCAGCAGGAAAAGGATTTGTTTTGTGTCCCTGCTGTGTGCAGAGCTGAGTGACAGTGACTGTGAGCTCAGAGCTGCACCCCTGGGCAGCACAGAACCTGAAAATATGAAAACTAAAGCTCAAGGCATCAAGAGAACCTGCAGGAAATTCTGTGTGTGTGCCTGTAAGTGCTCATGCACATGGAGACAGAGCTTGAGTCACTGCTGGGACATGCAAACTGTTCTTTCTGCCCACACATCCACTGAGTGCCTGTCATTACAATTTGGGATGGTTTAATTAACAACACATACAACTCCAGTTCTTCAGTGGGCATTATAGCAAAATGTATTGAAAGACAGATTCTTTTTATACAGTGTTTGGGTACAATGAATAGGATTGGTCCTTTAGGGCACCACCTCCTTGTAAACATCTTTACCAGTAAATGAGTTGGGAAAACACCAGGTGTCAGGAGGATGAGATCTACAGGGATTGTTTTGGGTTCCTTCTCACAATTTCCCAGGCCAGAATGAGAATGTTAGGTGCCCACCTTTCTCACAGGCTTCAAGCCATTGCCTGGAGCCTAAAATCTATTTTCTGACCATTGTCAGTTCCCACAGCTGCCATCCATGCACAGCCTCAGACAGTCATGGATGGTGACTCACATCTCACTTCTCTTCCCTTGAGCACCAGCATTGGATGCTCCCTGGTGCTCTGTGTGCTCCTGCACCTAAAGGGACAGATTTGGGGAGATTTTAATCAGGAAACGCATCTGCTGTAGTCTGTTGGAGCCAAACACTTCCAACTGAGAGATTGTTTTGACTTCAGAAGAGTGATTGAGAGACAGAAGAATGAATTGTGACTTTAAATTTAGCCTGAAGGAAAAAAAAAGACAGCAAGGGAAAATGCTGACTTTTTTTGGGAAATCTCATTTCACTAGAGACTTGAGGCTTAACAGAGTCTGGAAGCTTGGCTTTCCCCACAGAAAGGAATATGTCCAGTGGAGCAGAGTTGTGCTCAGTGAACATGGGGCCTTTGTGAGTAGAAACTCCAGAGCCTGCATTGATTTCCTGCAAGAGACCGCAGTATTCCCTCATGTTAAAGCTAATTCTGCTCAATAATGTTTATGTGGCTAAGAAACACTGACATGGAACATTTCTCAATATAAGGACCCTTAGACTGCTCTTAGTGACCACTTCCAGAGAGGATTCCTGCATCCCCTGGCTGAGGAAAGGCAGGGAAGGCAGGCAGCCCTGTGAGATCTGCCTCCCATTAACAACAGGCTGCGTTTCCAGGTGTTGTCACTGAATGTCACTCTGACATATTCCCACAAGAAGCCTCCCTGTCTGACTGACACCAGCACAGATGAGATGTGTAACGTGGAACAACATGCTCAGGAGCCCTGCAGAGGCTTTCCCACTCAGCTTCCCAGGGCTGCATCTGCTTCCACAAAGACTTGTCTGTTCACAGCCCTCAGAGGGGGCACAAACGCGGCTTGCATCTTTCATATTTTTAACATAAGCTTTTCCTTTCTTGCTGTAGTAGGCTCAACCATCCCCACCCACCACTACTGCTATTTCAGGGAGCTGTTTTATGACTAACTCCTCTTAAAGCAGGTGCTGAAATAGAGATCAGATGGTGAGACTTAAGGACAAGCCTTGGCAAGCAGAGAATGAACCCCTAAACATTTCTGTGCTTGAATTCAACATAAAGCACGGCCATGAAAGGCAAAAAATACTTCTTGCTATCCTCCTTTTCCCCCAAGCCACTCGTGTTTCCTTCTGTTCTATAAAATTACACTTGCAAATCTTCTGGATAGAAAAAGAAGAGGTCATAATTAAGAATCCTGTTCCAAATCTGGCAGTTAACAAAACCCGAACATCCGTTCACACAAATGCTACACCCTTCATTATATGCATGTGATTCTTACTTTTATTTTTGGTTCTTGGTAAGTGGCCTCAAATACCCTAAATTTCTTCTGTCCTACCTTTTAATGCTAATTACAGGCACTCAGCTATCCTGTAAGAACAGGGCAAACAATACATTTATTACAAACCTTTAGAGGTAGAATATAGAGTAGAATATGGAATATAGAATACAGGTAGAATATAGAATATTTATATTTGAACACTACTTAAAAAAAAAGAAATAATCTATTTTTTTTTCTATATCATTTTAATGAGTAAAAGAAGTTTGAGCTCTTCAGTCCTTTCAGAATACAGATTTATCAGGTAGCTGACAGACAGCCCTCTTTTTGTAATCAACAGGTGAAGAACCAAGGGAACTGTCACAAAACTTAATTGACTTCCTGGACTGAGACATTCATCTGTTGGGAAGTTAAAAATGAGTGCCTGGAGCAAGGCCTGATTTTCTTTTTATAAGTGTAAAATGAGATGTCTCCTGCTCTGCCACCAGGCAGGATTCATTCCACAAACAAACCACTGACATCATATCAGTGTGTACACCCCAGACCTCATCCCAGCACAGCTCCTGGTGGAACTGTGGCTACTAACCAAAAAAATCCCACAAGAGAAGTTCATTCAGCAGCCTCTTAATTCATACCAGGTCCTCAGAACACTCCAAAATTTAAATGCTCTAATCACAAGTTGCACTGTAGCTCTCTAATTAGCAAGTGTTCATGGAGTGAGCTGCTCTGCAGCAGGACACATCCCACAATGGCTCATCATTTGAGTGGGAAGGTAACAGACACATTTAATAGCACAAATTAACTTGATGGTAATGAGGAAGCCTCTCTGTCAGCAATATCACAAATTAAATTATCTGCTGCCTCGCTAGTGGTGAGGAATAATTAAGGAAGCTCCACAATTGCTTACAAATAAACCAGCACCAGATCAGCTGAAAGATGTCTGTCTTGGACTCTCTTTGGCACAGCAACGTTCATTCCCTTAACTCTGATACCATTTGTTGGTAGGTACACCAGATCTTCAACATTATCTTAATTAAGCTTTTAAAATTTAATTTCCTTTTTCAAAGGAGAGTATCTTGGGCACCAGGCAGCGAGGTTTTTCATTAACAATGCAGCAGCTTCAACAGAGCATCTCCAAGATGAACAGGAAACAACAACAACAAAGGGCTGATGGCCCTGGGGGGGCTGAGGGAGACAGGAGCACCTTGCAACACAAATCTCTCTACAGTCACCCCAAAACACAGTTTTGATTCCCCAGAGGAACTCAGGCACTAAGCAAGTAAGCTGCAAATTATGTTTTAAGGCTGCATATTTTATTTAAATTAAACTTCTGGTTTGCAGGCAAATATTAAATACTGGAAATACTTCTATCAAGAGTTCTTTTCAGGTAGTTTTTTGGTTTGGTGGGGGGGTTGACATTTTAACTGAAATTAGACACTGTTGCCTTTCTTTTTTCTTTTTTTTTTTTTACTTTGAAAACAACTGATGAGACTAGCAGATTATTTTCCTGTAATTAATTAGAACAGAAGAGGATTATCAACTCTTGTAGTTCATTCATAGTGATTCCAAGATCACTCTTGGCAGTTCAGTAATTATTCATATTAACTACAGATGCAATACCCTTATTTGGCACTTGCTGGAACTGCAACTTGAAAAAGAAGCAAGACAATGAGCAATGTAAATAGGTAAAGTATGATGGACTTTTAAATTTTTATAAAGTGTAATGAATCTTTGGTATCAAGATTGAAAAATGAGAAATATTAGTCCTCTCTCTCCACCCTGTGCATGTGATTTTGGATCTTTCACTTAACTGCAGAAAGTGGAATATCCATATCTGGGAGACAAACTGGCAGCAACTGAGCTTAAAATGTCACAGCCCTCACCACACAGCAGTGATGCATTTTGAACAATTTCAGGTAAGGTTTGTGTGTATTTAATTTATGCACTTGAGATATTGGGCAGCCTTTTGCAGTTCACATCTTGTAACCAAGTACACAAGTGAAAAACAGCTGGGCCAGCAATGCCTTGGACAGCAAGGAACAAAAATGCTGCTTGTGATCCTCCAATCCTCTGTTAATCCAAGTGATGTTAAAATAGAGATACAAAATAATGCAAGCCTGAGCAGTTTCTGTCAACAAGGGAAGCCTAACAATGACAGAGGTCTCAGAGTAGTGATGCATGCTTTTGAATTTGGGTTTTCAAGATTTACGGGAGAAATAATGTTTTAGCAGTCCAAGTCACCTGGAGCATAAAAACACAGATATATAAATGTATCCAGCCAGGGCAAGAATGCTGGCATTACATTTTTTTACAAGGTGAAAACTCAATAAATAGGGAGAGGAACTAACACATGGTCCTCAACACCACCTAAGACAACAAGAAAAGGTAATGACCATGGAAGATGTGAGTAATTTCACCCAGTGGTGCTGGACAAACTGCCTGGCTATAATTTAAGGAAGATTACTGTTTGGTTAAATGCACTAAAGTTGAAATAACACCAACAACTAATCCATACTTTGCCTTTCCCTGCTTAGTATGGAGATTCCTGCAATAGTCCTGATTTTATGGGACTATATTTCTTTCTATGTGAACAGCAAGAGACATCACCTTAAATACTGGAGTAGTTTTGAGAAAGTTCTTTCCTGTTCACAAATAATTCACAGATTACTTTTGCTGAAAAGAAAAAACTATTCTGCAATAACTACTTTGCAAAGTAATGAAACCAGGCAGACACTGGAAGAATATGACAAGATATATATTTGTTTGAATCATGTCGAGAAAATTTCAAAGATCTTGAATAAAAATGAGATCACTCAAATAGCAGCATTTAAATGACAGACAAACCATATTCAAATATCCTATATTAAAACTGAAATAATTATAATTTTCCAGTCAGGGAATATATTAAAATATTACATTCTCTAGTAAAGTTTCCTAAAGCTTTAAAAACATGCACAGTAAGCAAGATTAAAGGGAAAATACTCATTTAACCAGAGTATTTGGGGTTTGTAAAGTATCCCAAATATCACAAGTAAAAACAAAAGAACTTCCAAATATCCAGATAATTCTGAAAGGCATTTTAAATTCAGTAAAAAGCAGTTGTCATGTTTTGGCATATATAATGGGATTTATAGCAAAACACACCAAAAACCACCCAATGATGAACCTAAAAAAACACCCAATGATGAACCTAAAAAAAAACACCCAATGATGAACCTAAAAAAAACACCCAATGATGAACCTAAAAAACCACCCAATGATCAACCTTAAAAAACACCCAATGATCAACCTTAAAAAACTAAAAAAACACCCAATGATGAACCTAAAAAAACACCCAATGATGAACCTTAAAAAAACACCCAATGATGAACCTAAAAAAAACACCCAATGATGAACCTAAAAAACCACCCAATGATCAACCTTAAAAAACACCCAATGATCAACCTTAAAAAACTAAAAAAACACCCAATGATGAACCTAAAAAAACACCCAATGATGAACCTTAAAAAAACACCCAATGATGAACCTAAAAAAAACACCCAATGATGAACCTAAAAAACCACCCAATGATCAACCTTAAAAAACACCCAATGATCAACCTTAAAAAACTAAAAAAACACCCAATGATGAACCTAAAAAAACACCCAATGATGAACCTTAAAAAAACACCCAATGATGAACCTAAAAAAAACACCCAATGATGAACCTAAAAAACCACCCAATGATCAACCTTAAAAAACACCCAATGATCAACCTTAAAAAACTAAAAAAACACCCAATGATGAACCTAAAAAAACACCCAATGATGAACCTAGGTCTGTAAGCTTGTAAGGCCAGTAGTCTGCCAACAGATAATTTATTTACAACATAGCTGGCTGCAAGAAATTTTTGATAAAAACCATTCCAAATGACCAATTCATGCTCTTAATCAAACGAGACTTCCATATTCTGCAATCCCACTCTGACCACATCAAATTCCTTTCACTGTTCTGTAGATGATCCTGATTTCTGCCAGCCTTGGGTTGAGACTTGCTCCCAAGTGAAACAAGGACGACCAAAAGTACTGAAGCTGTTTTTCTACACGTGATGAAGTTTTGATTAAAGGCTTGCCAATGCTGACAAGCAAAGGCACGGGATACAAAATCGTTTCTTCCATAGAAATCAATTTCTTCCATAGCTGCCCGCTTTCTCCTCCCCCAATCTGCACACATGCAGTTTACAGCCATTATTTACTTCCCTAAGAAATGATCTGATAAAGCAAAATGCCCATGACCTTGGTGACCCACTGGTACTCAAACACAGGCCAGTAAAATGAGTTTGTGTCAGTACCAACAAACAGTTATAATTTGCCAGAAACCTTTAACAGCCACGCAGTTCCACAGGAATTGAGTCTGTAACTTCCTTTTTTCACATTTCTTAGGCAAATCATGAAGATATAAACGCCTGCTGTTACCCTGAAGAACAGTTAAGTACAGGCCGAGAACGAAGCAATTGTGTTTCCAAGGCTGTGCACGGTCCCCTTGTGAGCACTGATTGCTGCAGCCTGTCACCTCCTGGTGACATGAGAAACAAGATGCACAGCAAAGAAAACCACACAAACATAGCTCTGATGCACGGGGGTTTAACGAAAAGATTGTGATATTCTACTTAAACTGCAATAGGCCCTAACAATGAGAACGTTTAAACAGCTGTTAATGTCCACACAGGTTACTGGTCACACATCAAAACCCCAGAAAACTCATCATGGTTGACTAGCAAGTCAGATTGTATAACTTAAATAGTACAGATCAAACAGCTTAATTTTAGGAGACTTCTTCATATTTAAAAACACTTTTCATTCCAAATCAGTTTTTTAAACACAAAGTACTTATAACAAACTCTTGTAGGCCAGCATTTTAGCACAAGAAAGACAATATATTACAGCGTTTTCAGAATTGCAACATACAAAACTGAGAGTAAATTTAGCCTTAAACCCTAAGTGGCAGCTGACTGCCTCCCCTGAGAGACTCTCTGCACCTTCTGAATTCTGTTGTCATAACTCAGATCGAGCTGAACTCAAGATTCATCCCAAATTCTTTTCCAGGTAAGAAAGAAGAAAGCTGTACTCCCCAGTGACCAACGAAAGGATTTCTCACCACGTCAATCAGCAATATGAATTGCACCCAAATGAGTGTATTTAGGTGCATGGTGAGATCATTAACCTTATTATGCCACCCTGCCTTGTTTTCAAGCTTCCCATTAATCTGTTGCTAATAGCTACAGGTGCCAGAATTATTGCCTGCTAAAGCTTTTCCTTATAATAGAAATAATTTGTGGTGCTGCCATTCATCACTCACGTGTCTGAGATGCCTTTTGTGATAACACGTGGAAGCCATTACAAACAATTTGTACTTCCGTGGAAGAGAGTGCCAGTGCTTCTGGTTGCCTGCCTGTTCCCATCTGTGGAGCTGCCTCATTCCAGAGCCCTGTTGCTTAGATAATATCTCGTGGCAGAGTAGAGGATCCTGGATTTTAGGCTGTGGGCCCTATGGCCCCCTCCAGAGGAAATCCTCTTTCCCCTACACTAACCTGTTTAAACTTACAGAACTTACACCCAGTGTGAAAAGCCTTGGTGTGCAGCCCTGCCTGGAGGGACCTGGTAGCAAGAGTGATAAAACACAGCTGCAGTAAGGACTAGTCTCTAGCTGAGTGACAAATGCTCATTTATTTATCCACGTTGTGCTACAGGGACGCTGATGAGGACATGGACCTCAGATGATCTGCCTTGCAGTTTAAGTAAGAACATCACAATCTTTTAGTTAAAACCCCGTGCATTAGAGCTGTATTTGTGTGGTTTTCTTTGCTGTGCAGCTTGTTTCTCATATCACCAGTTACAGCACCAGGGAGCAGCTCAGCCAGAGCTCTCTGCAGGCAGCACAAACCACAGCCTTGCAGAGCCCCACTACCCAAAGCTGTCACAAGACAGCTTCCAAAACTTCTCCCCTATCACAGGCATCCTCTCCTGCCTCAAAGCACAATCCAATATTAACTAATTAAGACTGGACACTTCATCTGGCCTCATGACTCACTATAACCCAGCCTAATTAATTTCTTCTTTGCACTTCCTTGATGGTTTTGGTACAAGCAGACAGTATTCTCTGGACACATTCTTTTCTTCAAGTCCTGCCACACATGTCTGCTAGCTATTTCTTTTTATTACTAATGGTTCTAAGCAACACCTTGAGGCAAAATCTTGATTAGCATGTTAATTAGGAAATTCCCAGCAGGCACTTTGGGTGACAGCTTACTCCCAATCACCAAGAATAAAAAAACGTGTTGAGATTGAGACATCAGGTTGAATTACAGAGATGGACGCACTGGAAATGCTGTCAAACAAACAAAAGTCTCAGTTCCTTTCCCCAGGTTCCAGAGTGCAAGCCCTTAAAAAGCAAATTCCTCCACAAAGCAGCCAAGCCCTGGCTCCCCAGGCTGCCTCCTGTGACTCTGTTGGACTTCCTTTAATTTCTTTACAGACACAGAGCTGGGGGCTTTGAAGAGCCAGGTTAATCCACAGCTCTGAGCATCTCCTTGCCAGCTCAGGCCTGATCCAGGCTGCAGCTCAGGGAAGGTTGTGGGAGTATTTCCAGGGAGTGTTGCAGGCTGATTCATGTCCAAAAGGTCAGATTATGAAACAAGCATTATCTGCTCCTCTGGCAATTACCTCTCACACAAAAATATTTCTCTCCTCTGCTTCCCCATTATCCTTCCAAAACAAACACAGGGCTGAAAATTAAACTAGTCCCATACTGCTTTAAGTACTGTTTATGTACCCTTAAATATATATATATATATATATATATACA
>VXBB01009090.1:164373-182446 GCA_013399915.1 Illadopsis cleaveri | reverse complement strand
AAAAAAAAAAAAAAAAAAAAAAGAAAAAAACAACCAAACAAAAACATCAACAAAACCCACCACAAACCACAAAACAAATAAACATTCAAGTTACCTTCCAATTTCAACCTTACCTAGAGCAGATGCAGCGAAATTCATATTTCCTATGCGGGGGTCTCTTGCCTGTCATTAAAAGGCAGCACAATATTCCAGCAAGCCTCAGATCACGTTTTTCTCTCAGGATATTGTAAGGTATTAACAGTGATTAAGAAGCCCCCAGCTGGGTGCAATCCATGCCAGGGCTGACAGAAAAGCAGCTGCCCATCCAGAGGCAGCAATGGTGGGTTTGAGGCCCGGGTGTTTGCTCTGTCCAGCAGATACTGAATAAACAGCCATTAATTACATATTTATGCTAGTGTTCTTCCCTGCTGGAATGCAACTCAGTGCACTTCTCTTTACAGAGAGCACAACAGATTTTAATAGACTGGAGGGAAAGATAGAGCAAGAAATTGTAATTTACTTACAGTTCTCTTCCTTCTGCCCTTTCATTTGAAAAAAAAAAAACATTCTGCAGGAAAAAGCCTGTACAGTGCATAAATTTCAGCAGACTCATGATGGAATTCTTCAATCTCTACCAAACCAGGGCAAAAAGAAACTGTTGTGTCCCAATACCTACAAAACTTTGAGGACCTTGAAATGTCTTACTCTATGTTTCACTCCCTAATTTTCTTTCCAGTCCATCCCTATCCCATTCATTGGGACAAGAAACCACCCAAGAACTACCACGACATGAGCACTCATCAAACATCATGGAACCCCAAATATTCAGATGATCCTTTGCTCTATGCTGCCCTTTTATAGGAATGTGTGTTTAACCTGATTCCAAACCATACAACCCCTTGAAATTCAGTGTTTTCAAACTTCTCCCACTGTAAGCACAGCTGGTTTTGTGAGGAGAACAGGCTCTTCCTCCCAGCCAGGGATCAGATCCCCGATCTCAGGCTGTCACTCAAAGAGCTGCACTCTGGAGCTGTCACTGCAGCAATGTGGGGGCAGAGCAGCCTGGCTGCTGCTCTCCTGACCCTCTGCCAAGCCTGCAGCAGCGTTTCTCAGCACAGCAGATTAACCTGCTGCTCCTGCTCCTTTCAGCCCCTGCCTGCAGCTGCCTTCTTGTCTGTGCCAGGGAAAAATCTGTAAATCTGTATTCACTGCAGACCCGCCTCAGTCAGGGTGGGGTTTCATTCCCTCCTCTCCAGAAAGCAAAGTGCTCTGGAGCTGGGTTCATTTCCACCTGAATTACTGAGATCAAAGGGGACAGGCCTGGATATCCAACCTCATTCCCACTTAGGCATTCATGGCAATAAGCTCAGCTCCCAAATCAACCATGCTGGAACTCCTGGGGAATAAATGAAGTTTCCACAGCCCCTGTCTGTGCTGGGAGTGCAGTGACAAGGGAATGAAATGAAGTTTCCACAGTCCCTGTCTGTGCTCAGTGACAATCCTCCCACACTGTGGACTGTGGGTCCGTCCTGGCAGTAAATCGGGATGCTCTTCCCAAGTTACCAGCAATATTGTAATGAAAATGCCAATAGATCTATTTTTCTAAGTTACAGCAGGCTGAAGTGGCAGGGAAGTGGTGGTAGAGGAAAAGCTAATTAAGCAAGTAGTGGAGGCATCTTTTACTGCCTCCTACATTAATGCTTCATTAAGGATCTGGAACTGCACTTAGCCTGGAATGATAACAGCATGCACATATTCAATAGACCATAAATGAGAATATAAAGTGCAGGACAATACAAAACACAGGTTTAAAAGATAATCACCCTTAACATAATCTAATTTTTTTTTACTTCGATTTCAAAATATAAATACCAGGAAGGGCAAATTCATATTTTCTTCATTAAAACAACATATAGCTTTGAATGGAGAGGAGTTTCTTTCCTCAAACCATCCAGAGGCAGGTCAAATGGAGAAAGACATGTGTGAAAAACAGTTTTGCTTCCTTGTGATTTTCACACACAGGATCTGGCAGGATGACTATACACACATTTGACACTCTGCCACTGCTTTTCATTTTCACCTGTAGCAGTTCTTTGACAAACAGCAGCCAGAGCAGCAGTGGTTTTTTTACAGAAGATGACTTAGTCATCATAGTTCCATGACAGCTTTCCATAAAAATGAAGCTTGAGTAAAGACATGGTTGGGCTGTACCAGCCCAGGAGACCTTCTCCATGGAACTGTTCACCTTCACATTTGTCAGCTGGAAAGACTTGGGTGCCATTTGTTCACAGCCCACTGAACATTTATAATTTTTCATGGCAAGGTGGCTGCTTTGACTGCAGAGGCTGCCATTGTTGGGTAAGACAGACTGCACAAAGCTCTGGTAGATGGACAACTTCAGCCTGGCAGCACATTCTGGGCTTTCTTGCACAAGGAATGAGAGAAGAACTTTCAGGCCTGATACACACCTGATGTGAAGCCCCAGGCACATTCAAATTTAAAAAATGGCTTTTATATGTTTTATGGAGACTTGCAGATCAGCCCTAGCCTGCATGGAAATATTTTTTAACAACTCTTGACCAAAATAGAATCCACAAGTTTCACTTACATTCAGAATTCCCCATACTGAATATTCCCTTCTTGTTAATTCTCTACCATGAAGAAAAGCATTAATCTATCAACTATGACCTAAATTTTTTATTAGATTCTGAAATTCAGTAAATTCTCATAGAAGACACCAAAAGACCAAAAAAAAGATCTGCATGTTCCACGGAGAGCAGATAATGAAGGCAGTGAAAAAGAAAGCTTCGAAGCCCTGGCATTTTTCATATTCATTAAAGTCAATATAGGCCCTTGCCTGCTATACCCCACTCCAAGGCAACATAGCATGAGCTTCTAGTGAGCAAGATTTGCATTCAAATCACAAGACTGCTCTAAGAAATATCTTGGAGCAAAAATTAAAATGCTGATCAATCCCCTGTTAATATAGGACAGATCATTTCTAAGCCGTCCTGCCATTCCTTTCTCATGTAATTTCCATTTTCTTCCTCACAAGAGCAAATGGTTTCCAATGCAGAATCACAACAGAATATTTTTATACATTGAGTATATGTGAATGTTAGGATCTCTGCAACAAATAAGGGGAAATATTGGAGTGAAGGACAGGTCTGTACTCATGAACACATCCTGCTCAGGGATGCTGATTGCAGGAAGGGGCACTGCCAAATCCAGACCTCTGTAATCAGAGTCTGGCACCTTCCACAGTGCAGGGATGAGCTCTGTCTGCAGAGACAGCTGCCATTCAGCCCTCCCTGTGTTCCAGGGCAGAGGATGCCATCAGGGCTTCTCTCCTCATTGATACATTCCAGACTAGAGGAGGTGGCCTGGGAGCTTTTACTAAATGCAAATGGAAAGCTCAGAAGCTTGGATTACACCAGCATGAACGCCGATAAAAATGCAAGGGAAAAAAAACCACCTTTTCTCCTTTGATTACCAGGTACATGTTTATCTCTCCCCTTGTCTCTTGATGTCTCAGCTAAGCACTGAGCTACCCATCATCATCCAACATGGCACACACTGAGCAGATTTGTCAGTGTAAAGGCTCTCAGTGGCACCAAGTCAGGCTGGTTGCACTTTTGACAGAGCAGCCAGAGCAGATCGTGCTGCTGGTGCTGTGCTGGTGATGAGACCAGGTGCTCCTCAACAAGGCTGTTGGAAAGTTCATGCATGAGAACATTATTTCCATTATTTAATGCACTAGGTAGTGTTTCTACTGGTTTTTTATCCAAATTATAGCTGGGCAAAAAGAACTGGGTTACATTATCTTGCTGTTTCACTGTGTTAGCCCTGTACACAAGACAAAATTGGGCTGTGTGTTCACACATGGAGAAGCAGGATTGAAACCCCTCTCAAGCACTGGTAGGGGGGAGTTTTTAAATGCAGAACACAGACATTAATGTGCAGACAAGTTACAGTTTAGCCTTTCCTAGTGATACAATTGGTGTTAGTGAATTCATTTTATGTGAAGAGAACATATGAAAACAGCATGTTCAGGGTGCCTTTCCTTTACCTGTAGTATTAAGGGCATTTGGGAACATCAATAAGAATCTGTTTTCTGAATTAGCAATATCCACTGCCTCTGGCACTGCATGGCAGAGAAACAAGTTCTTAAAACTTGCTGGCTGTGGTTGATTTCCTTCAATCATGGTGGAGCCAAAAGTGGCGGAGAGAGAATCACTTTCCAGCCAACGAGCCACAGAACCATCACTTGAGGAACTGGAAGCAGCAGGAGTGCTACAAGGAGAGGAAAGGCTGCAGCCTCATCCCTCCCAGCCTGCTCTCTTACAGGCAGGGAGATAGATATCACTTTTGTTCTGCTCTCTGGGAAAAGAAATTAGTGCTCTCCAGAGCTGAGCTGGCTGGAAAAGGAAAGGATTCTCACTAAGTGGCACACAGGAGCTGAATCACCTGCTGGGGCTGGGTGGGGTAGGAGCTGACAAAGAAAGGTCTGAATCTTTGCTCTAATATTTTGTCAGAACATAAATTGAACCAAAGTCCAATACAGCAAAAGCTGTGACCTGCCAGCTCAAAGACAAACCAGTGAAACCAGACCCTCTGTTCATCCCCTCAGTGGGTAAACCTCCTCCAGGCCTGCTCTTAGAGCAAACAGCTTTCAGTGCCACCTCTGGAGACAACAGCTCTGTGTGACCTCACAGCTTCTCTGTAAAAAATCTCTTTCCTCCCTGCACTCAGGGGTCTGACAGCATGTCTGCTGCTGACTCTCTCAGCTGTGTCCTGGCTTGCCCTTCTGCTCAGGGTCTGTGCTGAGTGAATCTGTCTCCCACCAGCTGTGATAAAGCACCAGAGTGTTTCCCAGGCATAGCTGGGGAAGGGATCACCTTGGACACAGCCTGAACAGTGCTGGTGAGTCCAGGTGGGGCACACAAACCCCAAACCTGGTTCCTTTCTGCCCCATAAGCAAACCAACAAACACATGAACAAATACAAGGAGCCCTCATGGCAGAAACAAAGGGAACAGGGTGTCTGCCAGAGCCCCTCACATCCATACCAATGCCCAGCCAGGACCTTTGGTGCTCTGTATTCTAGTCTGGGCTCTCCTCTTGCCAGCACAGGGAGTTTAATTGCACACAATTGCATGCCAGGAGCTATGCTGCCAATCCCCTAGAATGTGACAAAGGCTTTAGAGTTCAACTTTGACACCACGAGCAGCAGCTTTGACCCATGAGAGGATCCCCAGCCAGCACTGCCTCGGCAAAGGCTCGTTCCTCACAGCACAGTCCTGCTGCAGACACCCTCTGAACACAGCCACACGTGTGCAGAGCAGAGCAGGACTCAGTACAGACATGCACAAGGACAGGTCTGTAACACTGGGCAGTGACAGCACCCAGCTGTCTCTTATCACCACCGTGAAATTCATCTGTAAAGACAGAGGCCCCTGTGGTTGTGGGAATCATGCCACACAGATGCTGCTCCATGCTGCCTCAATCCTTTTGTTGGTCTGTAATGTGCCTTTGTTCCTCCACATGCTCCAGAAGGGAAACGAACAGCTGGTGATTGTCTCCAAGTTTATATCTAGCTTTTATTTAAAAACTTCACAGCCCTTCCAACCTTCCCAGCAGACTGAAGCACAGAGTGAGATCCCTCATTTACAATGTGCATTCCTCCTGTGCTTCCCCACAGGGCATTCTGAGCCCAGGTTGCTCAGACTCTCTCCAAATTTATTCCCCAGTGTCCTTGTTTTCCTGCAGGATGTACTTAGAAAGCATCCAAGTGGACCACTAACAGATGGCCTGCTCTGACTTCAGACACTTGTAGAGCCAGGTGTTGCCATATTGAGGCTATTACAGATAATTCAATCCATGCCATGGTGCTTTTTGAGATGCTAATGCTCACTCTGATTTAAACTACAGCAACATGAATTTTTTAAAAACCATATGCTGTCACTGTTGCATAGATAAGGCCAACTATTCAAATTGCTTGGTTCTAAATAGGCATCACCTCAAAGGAAACCCACAGAAAAAGATGATTTGCATTACTATGAACCATGGTCTGCAGGTAGATCTTTTACACTGAAATTTATTGCTAATGAATTGAAAATTCCTAACACAACTGATCTTCTGCCCTGAGATTTCATTTAACTGCAAGAGGGACCCCAAAGCTGTCAGGCAGCTCTTCATAAAATCTGCTGTAAGCAGTTTGTAACACTGGATACACTGGAAATGTGTGTCAACACATTGCACAGACATCCAAGAGAACACTGCAACAAAAATCAGCTTTATTCAGTGTGCCTGTGTGATAACACAATCATCCCAGTGCAGGGAAAGAAACACAGCTTTTCCCAGTGCATGAATGGGGAACCCTCACATACAGTTGTGGCCCTGATTTCATCCCTGAGGTGTTTTGGTTTTCTGAAATTCTTTTCCCAAAGAATTTTCTGTAAATAAGAGACATGTTTTTGTAACTGTACAATGTTTACATTCTTTCCCTAGGAGGGACTTCTTCTTGACGTCCCTCTGCTCTGACCAATGTGAGTGAAGAGGTTTGTCTTTGTGTCACCAATCAAATTGGTCTGTGTAGAATAGTATAAAAGGGAGACACATCCCAAGAATGAAGGAGTCATTTTCAGCCTTCTGAAGTCGGAGTCTGTGTCGTTGTGGTGTAAAACAGCATCATACAGTGGCATTAGGAGCCCCTAATGAGCTAACTTCAGCATTTAGATTCCCTGGGATGAAAGGGGACTGAAAAAGAGAACTTGGTCCCTTTTCCTTCAGTCCTTCCCTGTCCACTTCCCTGGAAAGTTCCTGGAATTTACCATCCCCAAGATCCTGCCCCTGGAAAGTTCCTGGAATTTGCCCTCCCTAAGATCCTGCAAGGTCATAGGAAAGCAAAAAGTCTATCCATGTTTAGTTTAGACCTCAGCAAATGCAGGTGGTGCTGCAGAATCCAACAGGACACAGGAGGAACCAGGACATTCACTATCATTTTCTTTGCCATTCAGACACAGGCAAGCTTGCTCCAAACTGCAATTCCTGCCCCAAGGTTTGACAGGAGGATTTCCATGAGAAGCTGTCTGAGGAACACAGAGATGTGCTGCCCTGCACACTGTGCTGCTTGGTTTTCAGCCCCCTGAACAGAATACCAGCACTTAGATTTCTGTTTGGGAGAGGATTTGAAAGCCAGCAGAGATGCCTGGGGCCAGCAGCATCTCCAGCAGGAGGTTTTAGCTGCAGCCAGGGCTCCTGACCATGCCATATTTGCTCTACAGCATTCAATGGCTCTGTGTCACTGTATCAAACTGCCTCATTACAAGGCAATTACTGGCTGAGAAAACAGGGTGTTTCAGTCAGGACTTCAGAGCCCCTGTCCTTGATGCAAATACATAAAAAATACAAAATATAAAAATTATAAAAATATTATTAAATATCNTGTTTTGCTTTGGCTGTGGGATTTTTGTCCATCGGTCCTGCTGCCCTCCCACACGTGCAGGATGGGATGGAGCAGCTTTTCCCCAGCAGCTTTTCCTTTGCTCTGGCAGCCAGGGGTGTCAGTGCTGCCAGCCAGCAGCACTGGCAGCAGCAGGACCACAGCAATCTCCAGTTTGCTCCACAGGGGCACAAACTGAGATTCTCTGCTCTCTCTCCCATGCCTCTGCCTCTGCTTCTCACTCTGCTCCTCTTTTTTTCAGCCCTCTCTGCCCACTGCAGGTTTGGCCCTGGCACATCCTCCAGCTCCCCAGGCTGTGCAGGCAGAAAATAAACTGAATCCACAACCTCTAACAACTTCTCCCTGTCTGTGTCCCATTCATCCCCGTTATGAGAATCCTGAGCAGCCCCTCCAGGCCACCCTTCAGCCCATTTCACAGCCCTGAAAATCACACCAAGCAAGCAGGGAAAATTTGGCCCCTTAAAAATAATAGTTCAGTTAGAGATAGGCAATATTACAGAACAATATTCCCAATTGTTAATTTTTGCTCTGGCTGTGTTATGTTAGCTAACTGAAATTTAATTGCTAAAAGGGTTATAAGAGCCTAGAAACAGACCTAGCATCTGCCTTTTTTTAATGTCTCAATTATCACCACAGTAATTTAATGGCACCGTGTAAGAGAATCACCATTGACATGCTAATGAATGGCACCATGCTCACGTACTTTAGCTCTATTTTTAAGAGGTTATAGGTTGAAGACAGACATTTTATGCTTCAGATATCACTGAGGCAAACAGTGTCACATTAATCTCGTTTTGCTTTAACAACTCAAATTGCTTATCTTAAAAATATTCGCTGAACAGTGAGCTGCAAATGGGTTAAACTGTGGTCAATTACAATTATGCACTTGATTCTTTAGACCAAGATAGGTAACAAAAATCCTTTCAACCCATTTATTACTTAATTAGTATGTCAACATCTACTTGTTGACATTTTCTTCAATTTATTTTGTGGAGTTTTTCCCCATAAGTAGCTGTGTCCTTTACTATTAGCTTTTTAATTGAACAGCCTTGCTTTATTGGGTTTTACACCATTCTTCTCATTTTGCTGAACCAAATGTACTTATCAATACTATCCTTTCATTTATTCCGCAGCAACTGTGTTGCTAACTAGAGAGTCCCAAATCTATTGCATCTAAATGATCACAGCAATTTCCATAATAAGAGATGCAATGATGTTCGCTGAGATATTTATCTGCAAACGTTTCAGCATATTGTGTATGAATTCCTACAGACAAGCGAGAAGGGGTTGACTTCACAAGCACAATGGAACAGCCTTTTGAGAGCAGCTAAATGCTGGTGTTAGCATCAGAATTGATTTTGCATGGAAAGCTGCATCCCGACAATAACGTGAAAGGATTTCTCACTTCAGCAAACGCACCACAAGAGTGGAGAACAACCCCGTGATATTTGTTATTAGCATCTATTTGAGAAACTTTTAAAAATCAGTTTATTCTGCCATCATAAGCATTGCCAACAGTTCCTCTGCACAGCTCCGTTCTGCCTTGAAGGACGAGGGAAGGAGGCCAGGCTGCAAAACAATTTTAGGTGTGAGAACTCACTGATGCTCGGATGAGCTCTCCGGGCTTTTAGTCCCACCCAGATACGAGAGGATGCTTCAAGCTGTACTAAAAAAATGAAATAAAATTAGGTTTTTTAAGCTCGTTGTTGGCACCACAATCGCTACAGAGCGTTTCGTCGCCAGGCATCTCGCGGGATGCCTCGGCTCCGCTGGAATTGCTGGAATTCCATGGAAAAGCTGGAATCGCATCCCGGATTCCCGCAGCCGGGGCCGTCCCGCCCTCTGGTGTCCGCAGCAGCGCCCGCATCCATTATCCTGGGTTTAAAAAATAACAAAATGATCATGGAAGCCTCTAATTCCATGAACACTTCTCAGGTGTTTTTCGGGTTGGGCTTTTTTTGTGGTTTTGTTCGTTTGGTTTTGGTTTTTTGTTTTGTTTTTTGTTTTCTTCCCATGTGATGTTTAATTCCTTCCTGTTGGGATGGAGAAGGAGAGAATCCAAACCTGGGATTCTCAGTCTGAGGGGTCTGGGACGGGCAGCCAAATGCTGCTCTTGATTCCTCTGCCTCCCATCATCTCTCGCAGGAAAATATGACAATATGTGGCTTTATTCTTCTCCTGCCTGAAATATTTCCCTGGTCAAGTGCCAGGCTGTCCCTTTGTGGCTGGGCTGCTGCCTTTTAGGAAAGGTGCCACTAATTAGCTTTGTAATCACAGTGAGACAAGCAATGAAGGTGAAGGGGGAAAAAAATGGTCATGCCATGGAAAAAGTAGTCATTCCATTAACTCTTCCTTATCTGCCATCATAGAGGCTTATAAATTGTCTCACAGTTACAATTATCAGTTATAAAGCAGATGAAATTCTGTCACGCAACTTGTGACATCTATCTCAGTGCAAACCCTGCAGATGCTCAGTTGATCTCCCCGTGTGCTCTGCCTGCCCTCTGCCACTCTGACAAACACATCCAAGAGGGGACCACAAGGGAATGGTGGCAGACACTTCCCCTCCTCTCTCACCCTGCTTTTTGTTAGCCAAAGGACATAATTTGCAGAATAAATTATGACTGTAAAATAAGGAAAAGGCTGCCTAGATCAGCTTAGGGCACAGCCTAGTGAATATTTCCTCCTTAGTGCCCTGTTGATTGAATGAAGGTGAGCTTGTAATACACTCACTGTTTATAACCATGGCTCACATTTGCTCATGTTACTCTTTATTAACCCACTGCAACTGTGAGGAGCTTGATATCAATCATTAGAGGGATTGCAGCCATCCTCATGCAATTTAAACCTGAAGGGTAATACATGGCCCTTAAAAGAAAAACTAATTATTGCAGGAGGAGTTCAATCTAACTGGAGGTATTTGTAACTGGAGACTTTGAGAGATAGGACAGAGAATAGCAATGAATTTAACTGTGATCTGTGCAATGTTGATCTGCAAAATTATGGATGGCACAGCTGACTGCAACTTCTTTAAGGGTCTTCCCACTCACATCTTTGAAGGTTAGACTGAATATTCATCATACTCACCTTCACAGAGGTCTGGTTAAAGGTCCTCATCCTGCTTAATTGATGTCAACATGCAGTTCTAACTAGGAAAGGAACTTTTCCCCTCTGGGTGACTGATTGGGATTTTACACAGGTCAAGAAGAAATGGAAATTCACACAAACATTCCAAATTTTAAGCAACAATCTCATGTTCTAGAAGAAATAAATCACTGACCAGTGTCTGGTCCATTTAAGTTCAAGGTCTCCTTGAACATTCCAGCATTTTAAACCAAACTAAACCCAAAACATTGAAGCAGAGATGATCCCCACAGGGAGGTGGGCAGGGGCTGCAGCCCCTGGTGCCTTCAGACCCCCGAGCCTTCACCATGGGAGTCACCAGATATTCCACATGAGACTAAAATTTAAATCTGCACGTCATTCATTATCTTCAGGTCATAATGGAACTGGTTGATCTTTCACCAGACAGTAGGGGAAAGATGCAAAATTTCTGTGGGTTATGTTTTAACTCATTCTGCACTCCAAACTAACAAAGTCATAAGAATAAGAATATTCAAAATATTCTTGTTTGGTTTAACCTCAAATTCCCCAGCCAGCTGTATCCAAGTTGAAACAAGCTGTCATTATGTCTGTGAAGACAGGCTTATTCTGCAGTAGAAGTTTTGAATAGTCTCATACTGTGATTTCATCTTGAACCAGCTGATATTACTACAGAAACACAGACATTTTCAGGCAAAAAAGTCATCTCCAAATCTGAAAAAGAAGCAGCTATCCAAACTGATGAAGGGTTTGTGTGCCAAAATATGCCCATCACTTTTCAACCATATTGCATTTTAATTTGTACCTTTATTTTTAACCCCATTTATTCCCCTAGATCATAATAAGCAACTCTTCTGTTATAACTACTTCTCTTTATATATATCTGACATATCAGATGCCTCATGGATAAACAGCAAACAACTTCATGCATTTCCATGAGTTTTCAGGATTTTACAGTGTTGGAATTCTAGAAACTTAGATTTTGAGATTTTGGTATCTAGTAATCTATATGGAGAAATATGGAGGATTTAAGATGTTGTCTAAGTCCTTCTTCACCTTTTTCTTCTTGGTTTTGGGTGGTTTTCTTCTGCTTGGGTGAAAAATATCTGCACTGAGGACCTTGTGTGGCCAATTATTGAGTTAAAAATACGAATAATATGGGTGTCATCTCATTATTGGATAGTTTATACTTAAATAATCTTAGAAAGAGTTAGACACCTCCATTTTCTACCTTGTTAGTTAGAGCCCACGACTCCTGAGACTGTAATAGAGATGAGAATTAATAAACAACTGAGTCTGAACACGAAACTGCGACTCCTGTGTGTTAATCCCAGCTCTAACACAAAGAAAAGAAGATAAAAACCTCACAATGCAGAACCTCATTCTTTCATTTTTGCTGGTTTTTATTTTTAAAGGGAGGAGAGAGAGGAAATCACCATCACCACATTCAGAAAAGGCACCTTCCAAAGGCACACCAAGCACTGCTGATCCATTACTGCCTTCCCCAGGCTGCCAAGAGCCAAGGAATGCAGGTGAAAGGGTGCAGGCAGCCCAAGGTTACAGAATCACAGAATCACAGAATTTCCAGGTTGGAAGAGACCTTCAAGATCATCGAGTCCAACCCATGCTCCAACACCTCAACTAGATTACGGCACCAAGTGCCACATCCAGTCTGCTTTAAACACATCCAGGGATGGTGACTCCACCACCTCCCCAGGCAAACCATTCCAGTACTTTACCACTCTTTCTGTGAAAAGCTCTGTTAGCTCTGCCAGGGCTCAGCCTGGTGGATCACAACCCAGCTCCAGGCTGGAAGCTGCACAGCCACACCAGGGGGGCTCCCTGCCCACTGCAGTCAGCACAATGTGTTAGCCCAGCCCCTGTCACAGCCACACACGGGGCTGGGGGCTCCCAGAGCAGCACGAGGACTGGGCTCTCTGTACCACCCCTGGAGCACAACAGCCTCACTGCAGGATTTATCTCAGCCCCTCCACTGCAACAGTGGCTCCCTGAGACTGCAAGAAAAGAGGACAAGAATGGGGCAAGCAGATGGAATAAAAGCCGTGGAATCCGTAAGGCTGGAAAAGGTTTTCAAGACCTTCAAGTCCATCCTTTGACTGAGGAGCCACACCCACTAAAGCAGAACTTTCACAGAATTCTCAGAATGAGTGGGTGGGAAGAGACCTCCAAGATCATTGAGTGCAACCCAGCCCCAGCACCTCAACTAAACCCTGGCACTGAGTACCACATCCAGTACCTGTCCTTAAACACATCCAGGGGTGGTGACTCCACCACCTCTCCAGGCAGATCATTCCAATACTTTATCACCCTTTCAGTGGAAAACTTTTTCCTAATATCCAGCCTGTATTTCCCTTGATGCAGCCTGAGGCTGTGTCCTCTTGTTCTGTCAGTGCTGCCTGGAGAAAGAGACCATCACCCACCTGAGCACAGCCACCCTTCAGGGAGTTGTAGAGAGTGCTAAGGTCACCCCTGAGTCTCCTTTTCTCCAGGACAAACAACCCCAGCTCCCTCAGTGGTTCCTCACAGGGTTTGTGTTCCCAGCCCCTCACCAGCCTCATTGCCTTTGAGGTGCCCCGTCCCTGAGCCGCTGTCCCAGTGCTGAACCAGGGAAGAGCTTTCCTTTGCAGCCCTCACACCTGCAAGGACATGAACTCTTCTTGAACACCTACTGATCCACCCACTGGTGACATTTCAGATGACTGATTTATTGTTGCTCAGGTGGGAAGGAGCAGCAGGTACAAACTGGCACCCCTGAGGAGCACAGAATGTTCTTCAGCACTTGCAAATGCATCAAGGCACTACATGTACTAAAGGCAAGGGACATCACGTGTTATTTTTCTGTCAAAGCAACTAAGTTGAAATAATTACACCTAAACCATATTTCCTGGCTGTAGAGTGGGTTCAGACTTTTTCATGCCATTCTTTGTGGGGGAAAAAAGGGTTTTATAACATGTTCTGGCATCCTGGCATCCATTCATTAATACAGTACACACTCCTTCTAAAGGGCAGAACACATGTGAGGAATCCAAATAATTTAATCACTTTGCTCTGAGATAGGCTTTCTCTCTAAGTTCTGTCTCTAATTAAACTAGGTCATTCCAATTTATAGAAAGAAAAATAAAAAAATCTCTAAGATAGGAGCTATACATAATGAAAACAAAATGACCATTGTTAAGATGATACTAAGCTGAAGTTTTTTAAAAAATTGCAGTTTTAGATGTTAGCCATCAGAATTTTTTTTTTAAAAAAAAATCAAAATAATACAAATTGCAAGAAAGAAACAAAAATCCCCAACCAAACCCAAACCCAAACAAAACTATGGACCCAACAACCAAACTCATAATTCCTGGAAATGAAGAGAAAAAGTCCTAGCTCAAATTATATAAAATATCATGTGTTTGCCATATTTGCCATATCTACCCCTTATGCAGTTAAATGCTTCTCTGAGCTCTTCAAAAGCAAAAGTTGGCATGTGCAAACTGAGACATATGGGGGACATGACCTCTTGCCTAGGGTTCACCACATACACTGGAGACAGAGCTCTGGCCTGCATCCAGATTTGTCCCATCATCCAGTTCAGCGTTCTTGCCACAAAGTCACATTATTCATTACATGACAAATGTAATTTATTCTGTCCATTACAAATATTGCATCAGTCCCTGGAAATTCATCAATGTGCTTGTCCAATAAAATGCATGTTCCACAGAACTAGGTGTTGCACACAGAGCAGCCACCTTTGACTTGCACACTGCTGCAGCTGGGAGACATTTTCAGCTCCACATGAACCCCTTGTAGCATTGCCTAAATGGAATAGAGGCTGCTCTGTGAACAACAGCAAGATCAGGCTCCTGTAGCTCTCTAATTAGTGTTAATTTCTGCATGCTAATTGGGAGAATGCCAGTAAAGAATCAGTAGGCCTACTCTGGTAGAGAGTCAGGAAAATACTTCAGAGGAAAACTGGAGCTGTGCCTCTTTGAAATCAGTTGAAATTTGTTGCTAGGCTTTTCATTTTGCTCAGCAGTGAGTAGCAAAGTGGTAAATGATATCTCAGTATAAATTCACAGAAGTCTCCATGCTTTGGAATGCTCTCTGTTTCCCACTGCAGCTGAGGAGCCTTTTACAGGGTCTGGGCCCTGGTGATCAGACACACAGATGTCCATCAGTCCCATCTCAGCTGCTGTCCAAGGGCAGTTTGCTGGAGCCACTGTTTCATCCAGCTTGTATGTCTCATAACAAGTAACTAGAAAAAATTACTGTGTGGCTTTTAAGGGTTATCCAAAACCTAAACTAAACCATGTTAATTGCCAGAGACTGGGGAAGTATGACTGACATCACTCAGATTAGCAGAGATTAGATTAGAAACCTCAGATTAGAAACTGGGCTGGGAGAGGAACAGATCCAGAGCAGCCCTGCAGAAAAGGGCTTGGGGGGGCTGGTGGATGAGAGGCTGGGCATGACCCAGCCATGGGCACTCACAGCCCTGAAAGCCCCAAATGTGTCCTGGGCTGCAGCAAAACTGCAGGGAATGAGGGGAGCCTGCCCCTCCAGACTCATGGCACACCACCTGCAGTGCTGCAGCCAGCTCTGGGGTCACAGCACAGGAAGGACACGGAGCAAATCCAGAGGAGGCCATGGAGGGCATCAGGGGTGCCCTAACTGCAGCCTTCACCACCTGCAGGAAAAATGGACAGAGACTATTTACAAGAACATGTAGTGACAGAACAAGGTGGAATGGTTTAAACCCCTCAGAGGGCAGGTTTAGATTAGATATTAGGAAGAAATTCTTTCCTGTGAGGGTTGTGAGGACCTTGCACATGTTTTCCTGAGAAGCTGTGGCTGCTGCATCCCTGGAAATGCTCAAGGACAGGATGAGGCTTGGAGCAACCTGGTCTGATGGAAGGTGTCCCTGTAGACAGCAGGGGGATTGGATGATCTTTGAGGTCCCTACCAACCCAAGCCATTCTCTGATTCTATTTCATCCTCATTCCATATTGGTTGGGTTTCACCCTTAATCTGATCTGTGTGCACTAGGATGGAAACAAGGATCTCCTCCAGATGTACACACCAGCAGATAACAGAAACACCCAACACTTTCAGGTGTCTTTTTCCAAAGGATGGAGCTGGCACACACTTGATGAATGCCTCTGCTTTTTCCTGGGAAAAGCAGTTGAGAAAGTGGTGATTTTATTCCTCTCTCAATGCCAATGGTCTGGCAGAGACAGAGCCAAGGTGCCTGCCAATTCCTTCTCCCATTCCTGCCCTATCCCCCTCTGCCTCTGTGCCACTACTTATGCTCCAGGAAGCAAATTCAGAGGAAGTCCCTGTTCCATGACACGGATGCAGAGTAACAGAAGTTCTCTAGGAAAGGTAACAGCTGTCCTTTCTTGCCTCCTCCATGAGCATGGCTTTCAGATATCCCCAATAAACAATGTTCTCCGTTCTGGTTCATGCTGAAGCTCACCCTGCACAAACATAAGTTGTATTGATGGGAACTGACATAACCACTCAAGTCAAACTACAACAGCAAATCTTTCAGTGCTGCTGGGTTCAGCAGTTGGTAAGCATAAATCCAGAGCTTTTGGGGCAAATCTCTTTTAGAGATCAGTTCTGTAAGGGCATTCTCAAATTTATGGAGACATGCAAAGTACTTGCTGTGAGAACAAGGAATTTCAAGCATGACTTCTCCATTTCATAAACATTCATAAATATTTCTCCCTTTCGAATTTTGTGCTTTGTACGTTTTTTGAGCTAAGATGAAAAACTTTTGACTGCATCTCTGTTGGTTTCTTTCTTGATTCGGTTGTCTTTATCAAACTTTGAAACTGGAAATAAACTGAGTACGTTTACCTTGTTGACATTTAGTCCACATCAGAAAATCTTCTGTGATAGCAAGCTTACCAACCCTATGGATATTGTCTATATCTATCTGCAGGCTTCACAGAAATAGTCTGAAGTAAAAGACAACCAGCAGTCACAGTAGCACTGGACAATTATCCCACAGTGAATGCTTCATTCAATACATCTTTTACAGTTTATATTTTCTTTTTCTATTTGTGTCCAGGAAACCTTTTTCTCCATCTATGTGGCGTTTGTCATTTCTGTGAGTATCAATTTCCATGGCTGGCAGCATTTCTGCCATTCTCTGCTTTTGTGAAGGTTTGGACCCAAAATGGGGTCACATGCATTCCCCTTTACAAGCAAACCTCTTTTGACTCAGCTTTACCTGCCACACACAATTTGTTTGAAGAAACTCTTGGCTAAAGGATTATTCCCAATTTCACACACTTCTGATCCTGTGAGCAATATATCTTCTATGCACTTATCTTCTCTGGTTTTGATCATAAAAGATCAAAGCTAAAGAATAAGAAGAAAGAAAAAAAAAGCTTTTGCTGATCATACACAAAATCACGTGGAGAACCAAGCGGCAAAATGATCATGTTTAGTCGCATTAATCCTGGTGAAAAGTCAAAGCAGGAAGCTGCTGCACAAGAAACAAATAAAAGAAAGTCTTTTCATTCTTCCCTCACCTCTTTTTCACCCACTGTATATCCATGAAAGCCATTAGAATATTCAAAGTGCTGTATAAATTACACTTCTGGCTGAGACTTTGCTCAAGGAGGCCAGGCTCTGAGCCTGCGTACTTGAGGTACATTCTGCACATCAGGTACAGAAATTCCCTTTTTTTGCACCATAGGGAGTGTCCCAGAGCTATTTTTTTATCTTGGTACCTTCAGAAGTTACACGTGATCTTGCAATGTCACAAGTTCTAGGATTTCAAAGTTTTTCAAAGTGATTTCAGTTCCTCAAAGACATGAAGATATCTGCTCTGCTCAGATTCTGCTCAGTGCAAAGAAAAATGGCTCTTTCAACATGGATGCTTCAAAAAGTGAGAAAACACCAAACCAAACACACAGACATATATACACTGTGCAAATAATTAGAAAACAGAAATGTAGTTTTTGTCAAATAATCCCTTTCTTGCTTTCAGGAATCCTGTTTAATGGAATTTGTTTTGTTGATGTGATTTGTGGTGAGGGAACAGAGTTCAGCAATGTGAAATGGCTGTCATGTGGCAGGATAATCTCAGCTCTGGAAAAGAAAAGGCTCCCTATTTCCTAAGCTATCTATTCAACACCTTTTTATGACTTGGCCTTCATTTTGTAATAAGAATAGTAGCAATCTTAACCATCTTTCCCAGTCCCTACAATAATAATAATAATAATAATAATAATTNCGCGAGAGGAAGGTGTAAATAATAATAATAATAATAATAATAATAATTAAAAATTCCCTTATTCTATCATAAAATGTCATTAACTTTTCACTTTAATTTTCAAAATTACCCCAGAGCACCAAGAGACTGTTACAGCTCAATTAAATCAATGCACACATCAAAATGACAGATCTGCTTGGGGTTTTTTTACAGGCGGAACAAGCACATGGTGAGTGTTTATGGGGGTGGAGGGAGACAGAGAGAGTGCACTTATGTACATGCAATCACACACCA
>VXBB01009090.1:150037-163915 GCA_013399915.1 Illadopsis cleaveri | reverse complement strand
GGAGTTCTGGGTACTGTGCACGGTTTTGGGGCACCGTCTCTATTTTCCTTTATCCCTTATTAAAGTGTTCTTTGCCTAATGCCAACTATCCTTCCCACTCCTAATTATTTTTTCTACACCCTCTGCCCTGAAGCCAGGGGACCTAAAGATTTGTCACGGCTGCCCTCACTGTGACAAGCTTCTTTCCTTCACCTCCACCCACATATGGGATCACCCTTCTGCAAGCTGACCTTGCAGTGCGTTCCAGTTGTGTTGCACTTTCTTTCACAGATTTTCAGCAGTTCTTAATTTCTTTCCACTTCATCATGACAACCCCAAGGTACCTCTGTGTCAGAATCTTGGCAGCACCATTGGATGTACAACATGCAAGAGCTAAAGAAGACGCAGAAGAGAAAATACAGAGAAAATACTTATTAGTGATGCAAAAAAAAAAAAACCAACTCTGATTAATTTTGTTATATGTGGTGCAAAGATAAAAAGGGGATATTAAGCAAGATTTCAAAATTCCTGTGTTTTAATGAATCACAAATTGAGATATAACAGCCTTTTTGCAGACCTAAATTATCCCCTGAGTTCTGCAGAAGTTTGACTATTAGGACATCCTGTCTAATTAGTCAGATTAGGTACATGTAAATGGAGCTTAACAGAATTAAACCTTGATGAAGGGGAAATATGTGTGGTAGAATATCTTAAATTATCAGAAAATTGGATGATTTCACTGGCTGACAGGAAACAGAACTTTGAGGGGTGTGTTACAGAGTTATTTTCAACAAAGTGATTAAAGAGTTATTAACACAAAACAGTATATAGGCACGTCAAAATGTGTTTTATTCAGTGGAGGATGGTTAACCACAAGAAAAATCTGTCTGGACAGTGCACTTCAGCCAGATAACAGCAAATGCTGTTCATGCTTCAAAAAGCTCCTAGTTCCATTAACCTAACACTGGGATAGTATGTGTTTCCTCAGCAGGAATGCAATGACTTGAGGTTAAGGACCTGCATGTGAAAACCCAACCATTTATCATGGGGAATTACAATTTAGGCAAAGAAAAATCTGGCTTCTTTTTACCCATCCATTTTTCTTTTGGAATCTCCAAAGTGGTTTCCCAATCTGCTTTATTTTTCATGAATGTCTCAGGGACACGGGATCTTTCAATCGGAGGCTCCCATGTTCATGATGATCTGAAAAAAAAAAAGCAAAGTAACTCCTGGTGCCTTGGTGTTACTGCACATAGATTACAGCTTGCGAGAGCTTCATGCATCCTCCCTGATGAAGTCAGCAGTGCAGTCCAGCTATAAATCTCTAGCCCTTGCTGAGCTTTTGTTGAGACAACAGTGAGTAAAGGCCCATCCTCTGAGATTAAGATTGTCACCCTTGTCACATCAAACAAGCCATGCCTCTGGGATGGACAGCAGGATGTCTGCCACCCAGGAGTGGGAAAGGTCAGCCAGCTCTGAGGGCTCACAGGAGGGACAGACAGAGCAGAAGCACAGCTTTGTCTTACAATTTCCAGCACACAGAATCAGCTGGGGGGAGCTTGGGCTAGCACCAACAGTGGCCTGGCAAGCACGGGTCATCTTAGCTCCCTGTACGCTCAGGGTATGCATCATGTACACAGAAATCTGACACCTCTGCTGAGAAACTTCCTCCTTTGCTAATTGCTGCAAATCTGCTAATTGCAGATCTGGTAATGGATTCAAGTCACCTGAGCTGGTTGCAGGTTTATTTCTGCTGTAGGCGATTAGAGTAAGGCATAGTAAATCCTGTTAAGCACTGAGGTGAGGGTCAAACTCCTTGAGCAACATCCAAAATCCAAGAGCTGGATACGGCTGCATTCTAGCAAATCAAGAAAAGCTTTTGACAGGAGTGATTGCATAGAGGGTAAGAGACAGGAGAGGGAAGCCTTTACTCAGTGCTGTGAGAAATTACATCTTCTCCTTGGAAGCTCTTCCTTTTCTGCCCTATGGACAGAGGCACACATTTTTCTTTCAGAATATCACACAAAGTGTACTTAATGCAGCTCTGTCCTGAGAAGCCACGGCTGTAAATCCTCCTGGCAGACAAGGAAAGCCAATTCAGGTCTCCCCTTTCCTGCACAAATCCTCTGGCCACTCTATTAATGTATGGAAGGAGGGTAGGAGTTCTTCCTTAGGGTGCAAATGAAAGAATGAGCAGCTGGAACTTGTCTGTGATCCTTTACCTGGTGCACCCTGAGAATCTCCACCAGGAAATCTCCATAGGGATTTAAACAGGGCACTGATTGGATTTGCATCCAAATGTGAGGCAGTTCTTGATGTGGCTGTGGATGTGTGAAGAACCTAATGGGAAGATGTCTGCAGGGTGGGTTGTGTCACAGAGCACAGGATCACATCTCTGAAATTCAGCACATTGGTTCTGCCAGGTCTGGTGCACCTGGCTGGGATGTGAGTGCCTCTGTCATGAAATAGGAAATGTGTTCCCACACTGGCCAAAGCACCAAAGTGGTGTTTTAGTCTGTATTTAGTCTGTATTAGTCTGTATTTTAACAAATATTTTTATTCAGAAAACTGTGACTTTTGATGATAATGAATGATAAAACTGAATCTCAAAATGTATCTAATTCATCTCATTGGGTTAAATGTAACTAATAAGCTAATTAGCATATAATTTATCAAGACTGATTATAAAGGTAACTACTTTCCACAATCCACATCAGTGTTTCTGTTGCTCATAAGACACAGCCAGGTAGGGCAATTTGACTCCACCTTTGCTGTTTTGTTTCACTCACAGTAATTAACCTCCCAACATCTGTAGCTGTTTCCTCCTGTGTGGTTAATGCACATCTAAAGTGCCCAACATGCACTGTTTCCTCAAAGTGCCATCTTATTTCAGCTTGGCCTCCAGCCAACATTTTAATACCCACTCTTACCTTTCATTCAGCTTTTCCAATTGCTGCTGCAAGAGAGCAAAGGTAGCAAGCAACTTCACCTGGGAGAACAAAACAAAACCAAACAAACAAAAAACCAACCCACCAAACAAACAAAAAACCCCACAAAAAATACAGGAAAGAAAAAAGAAAAAAATATTAAAAAGAAAAAGAAAATAAATAAATAAATAAATAAATTAATACTCTGCTTAGTCCTCTTATGGATATTTGCAAATGAGTTAAAAATTGTCCAGGGAAAATCTGGCCCAGCAAAACCTTGACCCTTGGTGATCTTTAGGAATCACTGTTAAATTATTTCAGTTCTTATGTTCAATGCTGTAACAAAACAGAGTCTATTCATCAGATGAATACTTTATTTCTCAAAAAATGTTCTAATCCAAAGCTCACGTCAAGGCTCAGGAAAGCCTTTTTAATTATTTCACCATTCTTTGGATCAAGTTCACTTACTTTCCGGAGGATTTTGAAACTGAAATGGATTATTTCTTTTTGCCCAGGGGTTAGGTTACATGAGGATGAAGCATGACATGATAAGTGATTACTAGAACAGTCTAGGAGTAAAATATGAAGTGTTAGCTGGATTAGTTGATGAGTTCTTTATTGCTTCTTTTTTATGTGAAGGAAAAAAAAAAATTCTCTGTGAAATTATATCCAGTTAGATTCCACAAATGATAATGATGACAAAAGTTTTCAGTGATCTGGGATGCCTTAATCATCTCCTGATTAGTCAGGGAGTATTTACATTAAATAAAATAATCTGGCAATAAAAGAACAGTCTTCCGTGCCCCTCAGAATCTCTCCTTGCTGCCACACCAGCTTTGCTTCCCTTTGCACAGTCAGGGGAGAGAGACAAGGTCTGCTGATTGCTCTGAAAGCTGAAGAGCTGTGCTGTTCCAAAGTTTGAGAAGAGAACACGTGGAGTTACCACTGAAGCCATTAGAATTTAAACATTTGAGCTGAGACTCAGCATTCTGCTCAGAGGTTTCAGTGGACGGAATCTCTCACATCCCCAGAGTATCACAGCATCCTACCCTCATCTCAGGGGGATGGGTGTTGCCCTCAGCTTTTTTCATTTTGATTGTTTGGAATCTTACAAGTAGATTCTCACACAGCTCAACATAAACAATGTATATTTTTAGATTGTTTTTCATATTTCTCCTCTGGGAGGAGAATGTGATTGATGGTCGTGTTCACCATCCAGGTCAAAGAAGTGGCAACCTGACTGACCAATCTCTTGGCCTCTGTACAAACTGTATATAAAGATTAGAGTCAAATTAGAATTTAGAATATAAAAAAATTATTTAGAATAAAGTATCATTAGCTTTCCCTTCACCTGCTGCCTGCCTCGTTCCTTCTGTGGGTCCGATCCTGCTACATATGGTGACCCCGACTATCTGAACACATCAGATGGGGTTTGACAGCTCTGTGGGGTCTTCTACACCAACCTATCTTGGTGCACAATGACACAGGAGGGCAGGAAAACAGCCAGAAAACAGGATCTAAATAATCACCTAAATAATTCTGCATTCCAGTCTAAGAATCAGTGTAGATGAGCAGTAACAAGGATGCACACGTGAAGAGCTGAGCTTGCAAACCCAACCTGCACAAGTGGCACACCTTGCTTGTGGACACCATGCTCAAAATGATGCCTGCTCTCTCCACAAGTAAAAACAGTAACTCTGTAAAGAAACTCATGTACAAACTCTTGAGACTTCCAGGGTCAGCCCCACTGGCACTGAGTGCGAAGTTTGCATAAATTTAATTAGCACAGATCCACAGCAGATGAGGTAGCCACTGTCAAACATAAGGCAGTGAAAAAGAGGCAAGTCCTGTCAAAAAAGTACAAGTTTTAGGCATGAGGTGTATAAACTCTCAGAAGCTGCTCCCATTTAAGAAATTTGCAGCCTAGAGAAAAACAAATGGGTTTTGACTGAAGATCTGCAAGAGCTAGAATGCCATCAGTTGGGCAACTTTCCCCTCCATTCTGCACAAATTTGTCAATGGATTCACTTCCAGGGGCAGTGAGCATGGCAAACACTCATCAAAGCCTACACAGAGCTATAGATTTTAAGGAAATCATAAATTCAAGGCTACAGGCAACGACTGTTGTTAGTATTTGACTTCTTATTTAATAGCCCATTTCATAGCACCTAGCCATGCCTGCACTGAAGAAAATTCTCTGCAGCATGAAGCTGGAGACCTTAAAAGCTAAACCCAAGCCTCTCATGCTGAGATTTTTACACCACCAAACGTGAACATTCCTCATTTTTCAGCGTTTGGTTTCATTTTCCATGCAAGAACAGATTAAATTCAAGAGGGAAATCTGCAAACCTACCCCTAGAGCAACAATTAAGAACAACCTTATGTTCTATTACATGGTAGAGGAGAAAGATATCAAAATTTCATTCCACAGCAAAGTACAGTGTGGGGTTGTTGCAAATAAGGCTTCTCAGAGCCAATTTTAGATGAATCCAGGTCTTTCAGGCTTAGGTAATGGACATATTTTGCATTATTTGTAATTGCTATGAAAAAGCTGCCCCAAGGTTACTTTCTCTCCTCATTCTTATTTCTCTTTCTCAAAGAGAATTTTAGGTAGTTTTAAGGCAGACATAGGAGCTCCTGCCAGATCTGTCATCCTGTTATGCCCCCACAAGAACATATCCATGGATCCTTCAATTTGTCACTAATCATAAATCTGGAGATGAGATTGGTTTGACAGAAAGGATTGAAGAGGGCATTTCTTGAGGGTGGTTGTGTGTATATATACACATAAATATATATATAGGTATAGGTACACACATATAGAGAGAGATATGGCCAAAGACAGTTTGAGATACAAAATATTCATCCTCTGAGAAGGAATAAATTTGAGTACGACCTTTCATTTTCATCTGACCTTTCAAAAGACATGATTAAACTCTATCTCCTGGCAGTGCAATTGATTTTCCCCAAAGGGCCATTTATCAGAGAATAAACTGGGTTTCTACCTTGAAGTGTATATTTTGTGGCTTTTACATACCAATTGGTATTTTAAAAGAAACTCTCCATTTTGAAAGCACTTCTGAGAATACCAGAAAAAAATTTTAAAATAACTCAGGCAGAGCCCCTGACTTTTTATCAATGTATCACTCCAGTAAATCTTGTCAGTTAAAAGACTAACTTTTGAGAAGAACTGTGTTGAAATAACAAACAGAATTTGGTGTGACTAGCAAGTTGTTTCAGCAAAAAAAAGCTTTCAGCCCAAGAAAAACTTTCTTAAACCAATGTATAGACATGCCAGTTCATGTAAAGTTTGGGCATTAAAAACAAAGGTACAAAACCTCTTCCAGCTCTGTCAGGGATGGTGGAACACCACAAAGAGCACTCCAAAGTGTCTGGAACACTCAAACAAGGAATTCACTCCCCATTTCCCATGGCAGGTAGGTGCTCAGNTCAGCTGTCCTGGCTGTGTCCCCTCCCAGCTCCCTGTGGAGCCTCTTGCTGGTGGGGTGGGTGAGGGGCATGAAAGGCTCTGGGTAAGAACTGCTCAGAAGTCACAAACATCTCTGTATCAGCAACATTATTTTCGACAAAAATCCAAACCACAGCCCCATACCAGCTACTGAGAAGAAAATGAAATGTATCCCAGTCAAAATCAACACAGACCAGAAAGATCTGGGGTTGGATTTTAACTGATATCTGGAGGCTGTGATGCTCAACAACCTGGGCATGCAGATACCTGCATTCATCCTTAGCCCAGTGTGAGTAACACCCCAAAACTGCTGTGAGAGTCCTTGTGTTTGGAGTTATGGACATCTCCTTTAGGAACAGGCAAAAACGTTCAGAGATTCCAATCTTGAGTCATAATTCCTTTACTCTGAGTGTTTTAATCCATGCATTTTCACACTGTTTTTAAACAGATCATTTATATTAGAGGGAATCAGACCATTTTCATAAGCAGTTCAATGCTAGAATGTACAGAATCAGACAGAGGAGTCACTAATTCTACAAACAAAACTTAGTACTCCAGGTGAATTAAAAATAATTTCATCACTGTAGCTACAAAGAAATTTAAGTCAACCAGAAAGTAATTACCTGTACCGTGCAGCAGAGGTAAAGTGATATCTAGATTTAACATTAATGTTAATTGAATTATACATCTGCTGTGGGAGAAAAATAACTTGCTTAAGCTCAAATTATATTCTCCCAAATGTGATTACACATAACACATTTGCTATTCTCAGACAATCATAAAACAAATATTATTTCATCAGACGGCAGAGTTACTAGGAATATTTACTGTAATGAAACACAAGAACAAACAGATAAACAAGAGATTGAGGGACAAATGTTAACCCTCAGTGCTGACCTTTACTTGAGTCCAAGACTAGCAAGAGGACTTGGGAATTAAGCCAACACAACATTTGAGCACATGCTTAGCCCTGAGTTTTGTCAGTCAGGCATTACACAAACTGCAGATTCTCCTGGAGATGAGTTGCATGAAGGTGTCGGGTTGATAAACAGTGTAAGGAGCTCTCAGGGTAATAATAAATACACCTTTGGTATGTGATCCTCTGGTTTAGAGGGAGTTGTTAAGTCCATTGACTTGTGTCATGCCAGGACCCCAGATCAGCCTGTCAGGAGCTGCTCAGAGCTCCTTGCCATCCCCTCAGATCCAGTGGCATCTATTGTCTTGGTTTAGGGCAAATTTGGGAGAAAACCAAGAGATAAAAACGTCATAAAGTCACCCTAGGACATGCACACAGCAAACAAAATCAGGCTGTAGAAGGAAAGATACAATCCAGATGGATTGGAGGAGAAGTGAAGCATTCAGTTGTTGAGTAAAACTCCAGTTTTCTGCAGGAGATCTTGCAGCAGTGCCAGCTTTGGTTACTGTCTTTTCCAGAAGGGACAGGCAGGTTGCAGGAGCACAAGTGACCTGCTCTGGGTTACCCTGCAGACTGGGGGCAAACACTGGGACAGGACCTGTGTAACTGCAATAAACTATACTGAATCTCTGACAAGCATATCAAAGTGGGAAGGTTAAAAATCTGAGGAGGAAATCTCAAAAGACTCTACTCACAGAGCAGCATTAGTCTGAGGTAGATTAGTTTCTAAACCACATCACTGCTGAGATGAAAAACAAACTTTAAAACTTGCCTTGCTTTCCAAATGAACGATGGGCATAATTTCCTGTTCAAATTCACAGGGGAAGGGGTTACTTCATTGGGTACACTGGCCTGCCACCTTCTGCATTTCACTGGCAGGAGCCCTGAGGCCGTGCAGAGCTGGGGACAGCTCTGATTCAGCAGCCACCAACCCAACCTGCTCCAGAGCTGATGCTCAAGCACAAATGCTTGTTAAGCTAATTGAGGTTAACTTCCTCTAGCTCAACATGCAAAAAGCTCTATCTTGCCTGGCTCTAGCCAGGGGATATCATGACAACTGCCCAGTATATTAAGAAAGTTAGCGCTGAAGCCAAGCAGGAGAACTGAATTGGGTGGAAGATGGGATGACAAAATGATTCCATCCTTAGAGATGTACAAAGAAGTTTGAAAGAATGTTAAAAAAATATTGATTTGAAGGGAATGTGTTTAAGGAGCCCCTTGTTCTAATGACCTCCAACCTTCACTCTGTTCCTTTGTCTGGCACAGTAATTTACAGGGTGATTTAAGAATTAACGTGCAGATTTTAAACCATTTAGAAAAGTCCACATTTAATGTCTCTGACCAAAGTAAGACATAAACTCACAATTCCAAAGTTGTAATGATAAGAGGTTATCAGTAATATCCTCTGCATTTTTCTATTTTGAGTAAGAACAGCAATTTTGTCTGGGTACTCTAAAGCATAAAACAATCTGGCACCCTATTTAAAGAGCTCAAANCCTGGAAGGGATAAAGAACACTGCCCCAGCTGGTTTAACAGCAGATATCCCCTGGGGGGAGGATGGGTCCTGGAAGGGATAAAGAACCCTGCCCCAGCTGGTTTGAACAGCTGGTAGTAGAATACAAACCTCTGGTTACATCTTGCATTGTAACCTGAGACAAAGGCACAGGATGAAGCCAAAGGCCTCCAGCATCTCAGTACAAACAGTCAGTTACTGAATGTTACCTTGAGAAGTTGCTAGAACTGGCATTCGGGCATAGCAAAGAGAAAAACGAAGAGGTATCATATGTAAAATCATTTCTATTGTAGAAGCACAGAGGAGATGGCAAGAAGGTATAAATGTGAGTAACAACCTCCATAGAAACAGAAGTATCACAGCATCATCCCCACAGCTTTGGTGGTGAAACTGCTGCTTTTTGTTTTTTCAATCACCACATTTGCCTACTTCAGTTTTTCACATGCCATGTGTTATATGTATTAAGTTATTGAGTAGAGTAAATTAGAATCTCAGAGAGCAGCATGTATATGATACATGTGTTTTCTGCTCCAACCTTATCACATGACAATGTGATTAATATCAGCACACCAAGTCAGAATAAACCTTATAAATATTTAATCTTTTTCCTTATAAATGCATTAATAAAGTAGCAGTAATAGGTGCAAGAATGCTGCAACACCATACCTCTCTGCTATTTTTATTTTAGATTTCTTTTTGCAAAATAATGTATTGCACTCAATATTTTTCAGTTGTAAAGACAGCAAATAATGCTGGATAAAATCTGGGAAGATTTAGAGCAACCAGCAGCAAACTCATCATCTTGTAGGATTCCCCTGCACGAAAGGGCAGGAGTCTGAACTCAGTTATCTGTGAAGTTCTGGGTATGCAGGCAATCTTTTATAATTTCAGAATTCCAGTTTAAACTTACCTCTCTTTTATAACCCTTCACAGATTTCATTTTGACTCTTACCTAGATGCTGTTCGACACGTGAGCAAGGATGTTTAACCAGTGAGGTGAGAAATCAGTGCCACCAACCAAAGAACCCTGGACCACAGTCAGACAAATTGGGGTCCAGTAAATCCAGTGCAATGATGTACAGCCAACACCTCCAGCAGCATTTTGACTGGTAACTCCAAAGGCAGTTGTGCTTCTAAGCACCTCATCCCAAAGACAAACTGACAAAAAAATCCTTTTTTCGCTTTGCCTCTGAGTGGTTCACTGCAGCCATCCAGTACACAACAAAACCTATCCTTTCAAACTTAAAAACACACTAATTTTTGCTGTCCTACTGTCATTTGGTATTGTCATACCTCAGTGCAATTGATTTGGTCTTGCAGAGGCTGATGGGACATAGGGGACCTGTGGGCTGCAATACCAGCAGGTGGATGACAGCCATACAGGCATGATGAATATCCCAAAAAGTTCTTTGGGGCTTGTTCTAGACACTAACAAGTGGTGTAAGTTAGATGTTCACGGCAGTAACGCAGCATTTGATTAAAAAAAAAAAAAAATCTCGTTCTGCATGAGACAGTCTTCTCAGGAGAAACACACAGGGGAAAAAACCCTGCACACTTTGATATGAAGAAGTAGCAGAGAATTCAGCTTTTCTCACTGCTCACTTGGTTTCACACTCATTTCTCTCCAAAGAGAAAGAGATTTCTCTGTGCCAGAGGATTTGGTAGGTGGTTCTGCACTGCTGCTCTCAGGATGGGGAGGAATGCCTTAAAACTATCAACTAATGTCCAGAGGCAGCTGGGGAGCCATCCTTCCCTTTTCAGAGTCTTTGCACACAGATCCTGTTTGGAGAAGATGTGTGGCACAACCCTCCAGGCTGCCAGTGTGCATAACCCTCCTGTGAGGTGTAATCAAAGCACCAGTGTCCCTCAGCAGATATTACACCCTGCCTGAGTGTTCCAGGCTCCAAAATTCAGCTTTTACTGTGACATCTACTCTCCCCTGAGCTGGCTTGATATAGCACTTGGGTCACACAGAGGCAGGCAGAATGGCTTTGTGAATAAAAATCTGCTGTGCAAACCCTCTGGCTGGAAAATCTCCACTGCCATTTGCCTCCCAACACAAACATTACTCCATCATTTCCCAGTGTGGCTGAACAAGCACTCACAGCTCTTTCCCAGGAGGCAGATGGGTCTGCACAGAATTAGTGGGGCAGGGAAGGGAGCTGCCTTCATGTGGTTTTGGTTCCTCTGGTACCATAAAGCAGCAGAGGAGGAGATTCTCCTCCTGACCTTGCGAACTTTGTTTCTTGCCCTTATCCCACCTTCATCCTCTTTGCCATAAAATGACCATCCTCACTATTTGCTGAATCAAACAATAATTCCAGTGGGCCTCGTGACTGTATTGTCCTTCTGCAAAAGAAGAGTCAAATGCAATTCTTACAGTGGGAAAAGCAAGAAGGCAGGTGATATTCAGAGCATTAGACACAACACAGAGTGCATTTTTCCAGAGGATTAAGTCTATTCTTCAGGTATGTGTCACATGGGACTGAAGGTCAAGTGCATACAGCCACCTGAGCAGTGAAATAATCCTCCAGAAGTACCTTGCTTGCAAAGACTTCTTATTATTCCAAACCAGAAATTATTAAGGGAAAAAAAACAGGAAAAAAAAAATCAGAAGCCCAACTTTTTCAGGGATTAGTTCTATAAATATAACATCATTCAAAGCCTGTTAGAAACATAAAATATTTCAGCTATTCTGAACATATTCTACTTTTGAAATTCAGGTATTATTCATATCACCAGGGTAGCACTGTGGATTTGTTTTAGCTGATGATATTAAATCAATGCTGTTTAAAAATCCAAAAGACTATGAAAGCCTGCATGTGCCTGAAGAGGCTGTTTGAAGAAGTTTGCAGTCATAAGAGTGGAATGAGTGCTGAAGTTGACAGTTCTGTCTGGAAACTGAAGATGCTGTGCCATGGCCTGCCTTTCACATCCTTGGATACTGTGCAAAATACACTTGAGGCAAGTTAAGGAAACGAGGGATCATTTTGTGTATGTGAATCTAGTTCTGGCAAGATCCCTTCTGTGTGTCCAAGTTAAAAATCCTGCTCTAGTGAACTTCTGTGGCACTGCATCTGCACATGAGATGGGATGGTCCTTCAGGGATGGACACATGATGAAATTGTCCTTCAGGGGAGCTCCCAGTCAGGAGTAACCCCAGCTGTCCTGCAATACCCTGACTTGGCAGAGAAACAATTTAGCTTCTAATCAGATCCACTGTGCAAGTATCAGGTAAATCAAAGAGGATGCATTTCTCAATGCCTGATACAACAATTCCAACATAATTGCTGTCAGAGCCCTGTCAGCTTCTATCACATTGCTAAACCCCCACCAAGATGAAAAGCACTTGAAAAATTGTGAAGGATGCAACATTCATCTGATACATTTCATACAGTTCTTAGAAGTTTCCCCCCCTCAGATCACAAATCAAGTCAAAGGGGCACTGAAGTTTGAGAATATTCACTTGATTTTCTGATTTCTTAAGAACAACGATTGACGAGCAAAGTGGTTGCATCACCCTATTTGAAACAGGGCAATGAAAAACTCTGATTTACATTCACTGAGTTTCTCCAGAACTCCCAGGTGGCCCAGTATGGAGAAGAGAAAGCAAACAGACAATCTGCATATTTGAGCAATTGTTGTCAACATATCCTCATTGCATTTTTTTGAAGAAACTCTTGCCATTACTAGGAGTACAAGCACATCAGAAGACATGGCAATATCTATATAAAATGACATGTTGCAAAATATAAACAAGGTGATTCAGCTTGAATGGGTTTACATTAACAAACAACTGGCGCCAGCTGATGATCAAGTTTAAAATCTTAACACAGTCAGTAAAGAAATCAGACTGGAAATTACCATAATTTTATGGACCCTGTTTAACACCCCATCGAGTTTGCCAAACAGCAATCCAACTCCCAAAAATATTATATTTTGTACCTCTGTGTTCAGGAATATCACAGAGGCAATGCCTGCCATCACAAAAGGAAAGCACTTCAGCAAGAGACTCTGCCACCACTGCAAACCAAACCACTCCCAGCTGAGGCAGGTGTGACCTTTGGAAAGGGTACCTGAGTGTCACCTCAGCAGTAAGTACTGTATCCATAATCTGCCCACCACCCTGCAATCCAGAAATATTGCCTGAGGCCTTTGTTTCCTTTTCTAGTCTCATAATTGCAGTCAGTTTCTGCAGCGGATTCTGACATTCTCTTGTGTGCTGGCTGAACTCATTCTGTCAGGAAAGGTCAGAGCATAAACAGCTTCAGAATGTCAATAGGTGTTTAAAGGATTCCATCTCAGCCCAAACTGCTTATGTGCTAAACCATCAAGTGTTGATTCAGAGGTCATTAACTTTAAGGTAGGCAACTTGAGCTCATAAAGGGAAAATTTTCTCTTTACTTACCTTCTTCAATAAAAATTTGAGTCCAGGTCACATTGACCATTAGCAGTTATTCAGAGTAAGATGAAGATTATTGCACTTCCTTAATCCTTCTTAGCAGTTCCATGATGTGTATTTAATGAGAGTGACATTTAATGTATTTACATTTTGGGAGCTTGGCTTGCTTAAGAAAAAGAGGATGTCGTGCTGCAGATCCATTTAATCAGACTTTCCCTGACTTACCACAGTCCTGCAAAGGAACTCTATTACGAGCCAAAATAAATCATACCTAATGCTAGATAACATTTTTTTTTTTTTCATGTGTGAATTTTCAAAGGCACTTTACAGAAACAGTTTAGGTTCATTATTTCTAGTAAAAAGAAAAACTTGTCAAGCTGGCCAGTTTGTTAGTGCCGAGCCAGGAATAAAATGCAGGTTCCCTGCAAGGACTTAAACAAACTCAGCTGCCCAAGACCAGACTAACACAGGCCAAACAACTGAAGGATGTGTAATTGCAATGTGGTAGAAAAGGAGTGAATTTGTGAGGAAATCACAAGACAAGGAAGTGTTTGAGATTCTCAAGTCCATAACCATATTTTGAATAAAAGACTTCTGCAAATTGCTGTTTTCATTATTTGATATGCTAAAAATTAAGAGGAAAATTGATGCTAAATTTAGACCAGAACCAA
>VXBB01009090.1:135254-150002 GCA_013399915.1 Illadopsis cleaveri | reverse complement strand
ACCAGAACCAAAATATATTTATTAAATTATACCCTGCATTCCCCAAATTTAAATTCTTTGTTGACCAAGAGTTTTATTTGCATTTTCCATTAGGATTCCTTTTTATTTCTTTAAAAAGAGAAGAATGATGAGAAGCAATTTTAGTTCTTTTCCCCACAGTTTTATAGTGGTTTTAACATTGTCTTTAACACTTCTTTGAAGTTCAATAACCTTTGATGAAGTTGAGTTTTAAGAGCTCATTTTAGATCTACTCCATTCATCAAAATACCTGCAAAAAACTTATTCCATGTACCAGATCACCTATAAACCACACACGTTTTAAAATTCAGTTTGAAAAAGACGCCAACCAGAAAAATCCCACTGAGAGTATCATGAGAGAATGGGAGAACTGAATGTGTATTATTTTAAAGCTTGTGAGCTTATTTGCTCTAAAAATAGCGATATATTTACATTGTTTCTCTTTTTTCCCAGTATAAAAGAATAAAAACCAATGTATTTTCATGTTCTTGATCAGTTAGTGCATGCTTGTTTTTAAACACTGCCTTCAAAAAGGCTGAGTAAGACCCAGATTTGCAGAAACAAACAAGCACCAAAATGTTATGATCAAATGCAGGGCATTGCAAGTCAAAAGGACTTCTTGTTTGCAAAGTGAGGAGCAACTGAAAATGGAGTTTACAGCAGGGCTGCATTTCAAGCCCAACTTTCTGTTTGATAGATAAATGATAGATCTCTCAATGCACTCTGGAGCAGTTTAATTGAAAACAAACAAAAAGTCAGCTAGCCCCCGAAAAACAAATCAGAGATGGAAAAATGAAATAATCCCCACACACTGCCCCAGTTTGCCAGGCAGTGGCTGTTGCTTTTATCCAGAACATGCAATTTAAATATTTTTTTGCTTATTTCTTGCTTTTTTCTTTGCAAGAACAGACAGAACTGACTAGAAATCTCCTCTATTAATATGCTGTATGCATGCTGTGCTCCAGCTGCCATGTTAAAAATACATAAGGCTAAATTAAAAACTGCTGCAAAGCCTTTTGGTGGCAATCAGATAACTCTCCATGTAAAATATGATTTAGAGTGATAACATTTTCCACACATTCCATATCAGTAATATAGCTGAAGGATAAGAGAAGACTACATTTTGATAATTACCCTTTATGGACATTCTGTGTCAATTCTATAAATAAACTGTATTTCTAAATAGCATTTAAAAGTACAAGTAACTGAGTCATAGCTTCAGCTGGTACAAACAGTAGTGAATCCAGCAATTTTCACCAGTTTGGGTGTCATGATCAAATGAACAGCTTTTCTTTTGGGGAGGAAAATAAACCTTTGCAAAGTATTTATCAGGCTACTCAATAAATGCAGTGAAATGAACTGTGGTGTTCAGTCAAAATCAGACCAGGCAGAAACAGTGAAATAAACCCAGTTTGTGGGAGATAATGGTGCCAGGATGCAGTGCTGTTTTGGTTAAAAGAAGGGAGAGCAGGAGGAAAAGGAAGGTGGCAAATTCGACATGTGCATTGTATTGGTGATGGCCATGAATGTCACAAAGTTCTGTCTGAAAGTGAGCAGGGCTGGGGGAAGCTGGATGAGCTCAGGGGGGATGCCTTGGGAAGGCTGAGCTGGACCAGAGACTGGACAGAGCCAGAGAATAAAGCAGATTTTTATTGAAAGGCCTTTAAGGATCCACCTTGGGCAGGACAAGAGCCTGGCCAGGGCTACACCCAAGGTGGACCCAAAATGGTCACAAAATGGGCACAAAATGGACACAAAATGGACACAAAATGGCAGATCGGTCATGAGGTCTCACACTTTGATAAGTTTTGGTCCATTTGCATATTGGGGTTTAATTGTCCAATTCCAGCTCCAGGTTGTGAGGTCCCATCCTGCTTGTTCCTCCCTTCAGCCACCCTTGTTTGTGCTTTTGGGCCTGAAAGTTGTTTTGTTGAAAGGATTTGTTTTGTGTCCCTGCTGTGTGCAGAGCCGAGTGACACTGACTGTGAGCTCAGAGCTGCACCCCTGGGCAGCACAGAATCTGAAATACAGGAAAGCTGAAACCCAAAGCACCAGGGGGACGATGAATCTGGCAGTGAGGTGATCTAACAAGACCCTCCCAAGGCATTACACGCCAGAGAAATGCATTTTACCTGTCTTAGTCACAGCCTCATGCCCTCAGCAGGGGACAGGGAAAGAATCTCATCCTGCTTTTTGGGCTCTTGGGTCCATTTCTCCCCAAAAGTCCTGGGGAGGGGATCTGTGGCTGCCTCACCTTCTGCATGTGGCCTCATCAGAACTGTTGTAATAAAAAAGCAGGCAGGACTCAGTTTTCCCATGCAGAAAAGCCAATTCTTTGTTCACCACGCTCACGTTTATAGCAAATATCAGAAGGCACTGAGTTAAACCGAATTGGTNACATTCTGTGTCAATTCTATAAATAAACTGTATTTCTAAATAGCATTTAAAAGTACAAGTAACTGAGTCATAGCTTCAGCTGGTACAAACAGTAGTGAATCCAGCAATTTTCACCAGTTTGGGTGTCATGATCAAATGAACAGCTTTTCTTTTGGGGAGGAAAATAAACCTTTGCAAAGTATTTATCAGGCTACTCAATAAATGCAGTGAAATGAACTGTGGTGTTCAGTCAAAATCAGACCAGGCAGAAACAGTGAAATAAACCCAGTTTGTGGGAGATAATGGTGCCAGGATGCAGTGCTGTTTTGGTTAAAAGAAGGGAGAGCAGGAGGAAAAGGAAGGTGGCAAATTCGACATGTGCATTGTATTGGTGATGGCCATGAATGTCACAAAGTTCTGTCTGAAAGTGAGCAGGGCTGGGGGAAGCTGGATGAGCTCAGGGGGGATGCCTTGGGAAGGCTGAGCTGGAACAGAGACTGGACAGAGCCAGAGAATAAAGTAGATATTTATTGAAAGACCTTCAGGATCCACCTTGGGCNCTGCCTCACCTTCTGCATGTGGCCTCATCAGAACTGTTGTAATAAAAAAGCAGGCAGGACTCAGTTTTCCCATGCAGAAAAGCCAATTCTTTGTTCACCACGCTCACGTTTATAGCAAATATCAGAAGGCACTGAGTTAAACCGAATTGGTCAGTAATGCAGAGAAACTCAGGTCATTGGTCAGTAAGGACTACTGTACATGGCTATCAAATTTTCTCTCTCTAGATATGCTTACATATTGTTTTCACTGATTCCCATGGGACAGATTCCTTGTTTATGCAGATGCAAACTTAACTTTTCTCTCTAAGAATAAGTTGTCGTGTTCATTCTTACAATTTTTCTTTGTAGGAACTTACAAGCTACTTCTAGCTTAGCCAAAATAGCAGGGCCTAAACCATACTTTATAAGGTTTTTCTTTTATAATATCTATCTGTAACAAGAACAATCCCTGTGCTGCTCCTCAGCTTCCCTGGGATGCCGTTGGGAATGTGCTGCCAGCAGTGTCAGGGACACTTGGGATTATCCTTCCCAGCAGCAGAACTCCTGGACTTCCATCCCCTCTCCCACAGCCTGACTAGAACCTAATCCATCATCCCAGGCTTTCTTTGGCTTTGTTTTTACACCAGGGAAAGAAACTCATCAAAAATACTGTTCAGCTGTACAGATCTATTTTTCTAAAGCAAAAAAAAATTGTTGTTGTGCACCATCAGTATATCTGTACAAAGGTTAATAATTGCCAAGCCAGAAAATAATGGGCATACCTAGATAATAATTTTAATAAAAAGAAGAATATTGGCCTAGCTGCATTGTGAAGTCTACCAATTCTTCACTCCAGCTACAGGAAGTAAATTTCCAAATAAATGGTTGTTCCAGTTATTATGAGAACAGTATTGGGAATGAAGCAGCTATCAGAAATAAATTAGAATAAAGAAATTCCTGTGCCATACATCATGAAACATTCCTGCGTAATTTTTAAAAAATGTATGAAATTAATTTTTTACTGTATATTTGTGTAGCTTTATTATACATTTAATAGTAACAGATATTAAAATATCTGGCGTGTTTACAAGCTGTAGTTTTAGGCTCAAGAAAATAGTTTGCATCATTCTGAGAACCACACACGTAAAATAACACAAACAGAAACTAAATCAGAGGTATAATATAGGTTATAAACATAGGTATAATGTAGGTTATAAACATGAGAAGGTAATGTAAAGCAGGGCTGGAATATTGATCTCTTCCAAGATGCAAAGCACTGATAATACAAAATTTCTCTCCATCACTGAAGCTGTTCACACCAGAAAACTCCACTGAGTTAGATTTCACCAGTGTCAGAAAAATTGTTGGAGTTTGCCTGATAAATAAAATTTGTGGTATTTCCACAACACCAGAACTATTTTCTGCTGTCATGGCAGGTCTGTGCCAGGGTACTGTGAAATGGATTGAACTGAACAATGCACGGCCAAGAAAAATCTATAAAATACCTTTATTGCACATAATGGCTATTATATAAATTTTATAAATAGGTTATTGCTGTCCAATGCTGCCAGAGACAGGATAAGCCCTGGACATACCCAATTTAAAACAAGGGATTTTTGATGCTTCTGCCTGTCCACCCTTCTCAGGGAACAGACAATACAGAGTCACATGAGCTTCCTTGGGATCTGCTTTTCCTTTTAGTATCGAACCCTGTTGCCCTCAGCTTTCTTCATTTTGAGTGTTTGGAATCTTACAAGCAGATTCTCACGCAGCTCAACATAAACAATGTATATTTTTAGATTGTTTTTCATATTTCTCCTCTGAGAGGAGAATTGATTGATGGTGGTGTTCACCATCCAGGTTGAAGAAGTGGTGACCTAAATGACCAATCTCTTGCCTTTGTACAAACTGTATATGAGATAGAATCAGATGAGGAAGAATAGAGAATATAGAAGAAGATTTTAGAATAAAGTATCATTAGCTTTCCCTTCACCTGCTGCTGCCTGCCTCGTTCCTTCTGTGGGTCCGATCCTCCAACATACGGACCCGAGTGTGGCATCCTGCTACAGAACCCCATGATCAAAAATGAAATTTTAAACCCTTTTACTGAAAGGCATTGATTTCATACGTGGTGAGAAGTTCCACTAGACTCGAGTTCAGCCTTCAGAGCCAATGCAGATTGAGCAGTGGTGTGTGGATGGGTGCGTGGGACACCTGAGGAACGCAGCCAGTGCACTGTGAGACTGCACAGCAAATGCAGGTGTGAACAACATACAGACTCATGGTCATTCAGCAAAGCCCTCAAGACTGCTCAAAAATCACTGGCTCAGCACTGAAAGCAAGAGATTGCCTCTCTATTGTTAAATCATTAAACATGGTGGGTGAGTGGATCTATAGTGAAATAGAAGATCAGCATTTTATAATAAGTATAAAACATTTAGATTTGCCTTGAAAGCAGCACAGAGGAGTACGTGGAACAGGAAAAGAATACTTCACAGTAATTTTAACCGAAGCAATTTTTCTGGACAAACACAATTCCAACATTCAGACTTGAAAAATTCAGATTGGTTTTGATTCTTTTGTTTCAACTATTAGTTAAATTAACCCTGCTAAGTGTTTGAAGGAAATATTACCTGTCTATATTATGCAGGACAAAATTGCTTCTAAATTATATTAAAAAATATGTATGGAGTTTCCTTGACAAGATTGACTTTGGCAGCTTTTTTCAGGGGAAAGACCAATTCAGGAAAGTCTCCTGAGTGAAGGAGCACAGCTGCTTTGTGCAAGAGGAATTCAGGTGGAATGGAAACATGGCATCAATCTTTCCAGCAAACCTGTCCTTTTCGCATCAGTGACTGACATGACAGTTTCTAGATCTGGAGGGAGATTATAATTTACTTCCTTGTAGTCTGGTGGTTGTTTTTATTTTAGTTTTGGCTGGTTTATTTCTCATTGATTTGAGGTTTCTATTTGGTGATTTCAATTTACTAGAAAATCAAATCAACCATTGCAATAAGATGCTTTTTCTTTTCACTGGGTGCATGGCTGTTTGTCTCTGCAACATGTCCTAGAACCATCCAATGATTGCATTTCTACAGGAAGTTTTGCATTCTTAGTCTGATGCCTTAAGTTTTATCTTTTATGTATTTCAGGTTCTGTGCTGCCCAGGGGTGCAGCTCTGAGCTCACAGTCAGTGTCACTCAGCTCTGCACACAGCAGGGACACAAAACAAATCCTTTTCCTGCTGCACACCAAGGACAACTTTCAGCCCCAAAGCACCAACAAGGGTGGCTGAAGGGAGGAACAAGCAGGATGGGACCTCACAGCCTGGAGCTGGAATTGGACAATTAAACCCCAATGTGCAAATGGACCAAAACTTATCAAAGTGTGAGACCTCATGACTGATATGCCATTTTGTGACCATTTTGGGTCCACCTTGGGTGTAGCCCTGGTCAGGCTCTTGTCCTGCCCAAGGTGAATCCTTAAAGGCCTTTCAATAAACATCTACTTTATTCTTCAGCTCTGTCCAGTCTCTGTTCCAGCTCAGCCTTCCCAAAGCATCAAGTCCCCCAGATAATATAACACAGAGCAGAACACAACCACCTCCCTGACACATCTCAGACAGCTCTGAGATGTTCCAGCCCAGGTAACTTTGCCCAGCTCCTGTGGCAGATGCTGCACTGTGTGTGCAGTCTCTCAGCTCATTGCTCACCTGGGAACGAAGATCAAACCCCTTCTTTCAGATCCAGCAAGATTTCATTACTTTTTTCACTGCACAGGAGGGAAAAAAAAAATAAAAAAAAGAATTCTAGGAACAGTGTTCCCTTTTCCTGCTCAGGCAGGAATCCACATTTGGCAGGATGACAGGAGAGAGCTGACAGCTGCTGTGGTGAGTCAAGGCATCTGCAGCAGCACAGAAAGGGAGTTCCTAGAACCTCAAACTGCCTTTCTTAAAGGGGAGTGAGGAGGAATTACCTCAAACCAAATTATCAGCAGAGAGACAAAACTTCAGGATGAATCAATAAGATCAACTGTAACAAGTTGCTTTTACTGATTCAGCAGTTCTGTTTCCTAAACTCTCCTGAGTTCACTGAAGTTGCTGCATATGGTGATCACCTTTCCCTTCAGTTCCCTTTTACATCCAGGAACTCTTCTTTCTAAGGCAAACATCAGACCTTTTCCCTTACTCCTATCACTCTCTGCTGCTTAGAAATTTAATTCATTCTCACTTTAGTTCAAACTACCAAGTATATTCAGCCCTCAATTAATTATATAAGCAGTAGCTGCGACTATTTTATTTTTGTTTTGCCTGAAAAGACAAAGAGTGGAATATAATGATGCTGATTTATCTTTTTTAATTAAAAATAAGAGGCTTGGTAGGCACTGCAGGATTGAAAAATGTAAGTAATTTAATTTTTCCTGCTGTTTTTTCTGCTTCTGATGCAGAGGTACTTTTTCCAGCCATCAGCTCTCATCTAAATCTCAATCTAAATTTCAATATCAGTGGCACAATTTGAAGTCACAGAAGTGCAGCTGAATTACTTCATTTCTAGGAAAATATAAGCAATATTATTTCATTGTATCTATGTATGATTATTAAGCAAATAGTTGTATGGTGTAAGACCAAGAACCAGAAAATTACCCCAAGTATCTCATTATACAGCATAATTTCTCCAGATGCCCAATTCAAAGACCACAAAATGTTCATTTTCTAAGTCTTAGAATATGTTTCATATTCAGATTTCTACTAATTGAATAAACAAGATTAGCTGTGTTGCATCTCCAGTGTCTTTGCAATTTTATCTGCAGACTTATTAAAATACTCACTTTCACTTCTAATTCTTGTGCTTTGTAGAATGAAGGCTCACTTTGCAGATTTGAATTACATCTTGCTTTTTTTTGCAATGCATCAGAGGATTGTAATTAACCTGTAACTCTCCTGATTTTTTTTTTTAATTTGGGCAACAGACAAATAACATATTTGCTCTTCAACAGAACTGCATGAAGCTTTCTAATAGATCTTACACACTTTTGTGCAGGAACTTCAGTGAGTATGCAGGTAGAATTCCAACACAGAAAAAGGAAACAGCAAAAGCTTAGCACCACCTTCCAGAGATGTGCTGGCAATTTTTGAGTACAGTGGTAAATAAAAACGAGTCACTGGATGAGGAGTTGTTCCATACAGGCTGGAATTTTAGATGGGATATATTGGAAACACAGATAGGATGGAAATCAGGGCCTGGAAACCAACCCCAGTATGCTGGAAGATGATAATAAAATCAGCTCTCCCTATTGCTGTTCTCACCGTGGGATCCTCCCCCAAGGTAGTCTGTGTGTCTCTTAAATAAATGACAGAAGGAATTTTTTGGCATCCACAACCACGTGATACAAACAGAAAATTTCCTGTTAGCTTCAGAAAACTTCAGATCCAGCCCTGTCTGCAGAGTTCTCCAGAATACACTGAGACTCATTGTGATTATTCTTTATTTTGTCAAGGCTTCAGTTTCCCTGAAGTTAACTTTGACAGGCCAAATCCCCTTTCCACTGGGAACAGTAAGGAAAAAAAAAATCATGAGCAGGTACAGCTGGCTTGCACCTCTCATTCCATCAACAGCAACAGTTCCAAGAGCTGAGGGATCTTTTCCTCGTGTCATGCTGCCACTTAGAGCACATGCATAATGTTTTCTTTTATTTTGGTTAGTGCTTATTACTAATGTATGTAACATGTGGTAGCCCATTATAAATTCAATTAAATGTTAATGTAAACATCTGCTTGACTTCATCTGTATACTGATATGTCAGGCCAAGAACTAAAATTTTTACCCTGTGAGTTGCTTTTACATTATGTGCCCGTCCAAGGAGAAAGAGACAAGGGAAAAAAACCTGTTAAATCGACACTGGGCAGCCACAAACTTCTCTAAGCCATTGACACTATAAAAGATACCTGTATCAAAGCAATTGAGATTAAAGGTACAGCAGTAAAAACATTTCTCACAGGGCTCAGGAGTACCAGTGACTATTAAAGCACAAATAATAACCTCAAAGAGAGTGCAATGGGAGATATCACAGTGTTTGGGAACACAGCAGAGTGAAGCCACTTGTACAGGCAGGAATAGCTACACTCACTGGACATGTTCAGCTTGTCAAAAAATGACACAATTCCCACACACAACCACAGGTCACTCACAGAAGATTCACCCTGAGGACGCAGCTCCTGAAAAGACACATAAATAATAGCTCATATCAGAAGAAACAGAGTGGCCAAACAAGCAACAGCAACTTTAGAATGTGAACCATTACTTAAATACAGCCCCAAGTCTGAGAAAAGCTAGGAATCATTGGAGAAAATCTGCTCTGCTCTATCATGCAACAAAGCAATTATCACCTTCCTCCTAATGTAATTTCAAAGCTTGATTTCAGACAAACCTTCTCAAAATTAAACAGAGCTTCAGCAAGCAGCAAAATATTCTTATGGAGTTGTCATAGAGGGGAGATAAGAATACCATTAGCCACATCAAACACAAGAGCCACCCACAAGATCCTGGCATAGAGAGTTTCCACTACGTGCTGTAGTGTGCCAAAGAAACCAGTTGAAAATTCATTTGCTGACAGATGAACACGCGTGTCCTGACTCACATGAAAACCCCTGCACGACTCTGTAAAGAATCACTGATTCACCCCAGCAACATCAGACCCATTTGGACTCTAAAGCTCCAAGAGTCTCAGGATCAAGAAGTCCCAACACCAAAAGTCGTGTGTGTGAGGCGGTTTCCTGTGCACCTCCATGTGTGGCTGGGAGATCTGGCAGTAAGGGTCAGCTCAGAGGCTCAATCCTACTTTTTTTTCCCCCTTCTCCAGTCCTGTGCCTTGGATTGGCATGCTCAATTAGAAGTGGTGTCATGCAATCCTATTAATTATTGTCCTGCCTAATTCCTGTTAAGTCTGAAGGAATTTCAGTTTGGAAAGAAGTTGGTCAGTCAAAGGAAGCTGTGGGTTTTTATGGTATCTGCTGACACATTGACATTGTAGCATGTAGACTAACCAGATAAAACAGGTCAGGATGGATAATAAACTAATGCTAATGGACTACACTAAAAGAAACATTTTAAGTTTTATTTAGAACAGTATTTTAGCTGTACTAATTTTCTCACCCTTGGGAAGCAAAAATGGAGCATCAGTGGTCTCTCATGTCAGTGCTATGGAGGTTGGTGAAAATGTTGGTGGAATGTCTTGAGGACTTTGAAACTAATTGGATTAGTGCTTATATAATTAATAGGATTACCCTGACTCTGCACATTAATGGGATTTTTCCTTATCAATTCCAAGCTTAAATGTTATGAAACTGCATGTGTCTGTACACCTCCCCCAAGAACTCTGTGAATCACGACAACTCCCAGGCTCATAATTGTGAAGCAGTTTCTCTGGAAGCTCCCCTCTGAATATATTTATCTGGGCTTTGCAACTCTTCTGAATAAAGAAATATAAGCTCAACCACATAAATGTTCTCCAATATCTTCTGTACACCTTTATCTGCTCTAAACTGAACTTTGCAAGCACATAGCTACTTACTGAAACAAGGTTTGCACTGAACACATAATACCAAGTTCTCTCCAAGGCTGCATTCAAGATTATATTTTTCCCCCTACAACCAATTTCCAATCCATTAAGCTGCTCTACTTTTCTCTTTTCAGCAGCTATTTAAGTTAGACATTAACCTTTGTGGCTGGCCACAAACTCTTAAACACTTTGCTTGGCAATAGACTTTCCTAGGTTGTCAGTTACATTTCTCAGAGAGAAATATGATGGGGAAACCATTAAGCCTCAGTAGGGTATTTCTGCTGCCATTTTTAGTTTTTAACCTCCCAGGAAGCTTTCATATGAAACCTCTGAGAAACAAAATGTTTTGGGCAAAGTACAGTATTAAATCAGTGGAAATGAGTCCACTTCAGTGCATGACATAGTTTACACCACCTATTTAGTTGATGTATTTTGCACAGAGCAAACAGATCAATGCACACACCCTTGACATGGCACAGTAACTAATTCTGCCTCTATTTCCTCAGCAGAACCATCATTTTCATGATGAAGGTTCATGATTTGCTCTGGGAGTTTGAAACTTGAGAACGAATTAACTCACAGACTGCACAAAACCAGAAAAGGCTGAGAAAGGATTAAGAGAGTGCTGCCACTCTTTCTGCTAAAAGGAAGGAGTAGAAGTTATTTCTTCAAAGCTGCTTGACTTCAGCAATAAGACCAGCGTAGAAATTGAAGTTAACTTGCTGGCAGACCTGGCAGAAGACAATATTTGCTAAGCACAGGGTGTTTATATGTCTTGCACTGAGCAGATATAACTCTTTTTCATTACAGGGTATCTGGATGAGTCACAAGAACTTCTAGTTAGAAGAAACACACTCTCCACAGAAAAGGATAGGGGAAAAAGAAAATGCTTTATTCCTTCCTCAGAAAATGAGCTAATGGCCCAAAATTCAGAAAGAAAAAAAAAGAAAAAAATGGGTGAATGTTCAGAACTTATTTCTCTGCAGATGAGCAGGATCACACTGTCCAGCCAAGACAAAACACCTGAATTACCCCTGGGTTGGAAAGTGACCTGTGGCCCTTTCTGGCAGGACCTTTTGAGAGGCTGCTGCTCGTTTTCAGCCATGCTCCGTGTCTCAGTGAGTGAAAAAAGGCACATTCCAGCAGGTGAAAAGGAGTTTGCAGCTGTGGCAGAGTATAAATGAAAGGGCCTGCAGGAAGATGCTTAGTCCATCCCTGCAGTCAATTTCTTGTCTGAAATCTTCTCCTAATTCTACAGCCAGGGTAAAGGTAATCTTTTCAGGCAATGTTGTACAAAAAGAGCTTATCATGGAGAGGATGCATTCAAAGATTCACAAACACACCCCCATGTACAAGAGAAGACAAAGAGAGCCCCATGTGCCTTCCCTGTATCTTCCTCTTATATTTTTTTTTCTTTTCCCAATCTGTATTTCAATCTTTCTCTCTAGCCACAGATACAACACACCCTGCTTGTACATGCTTGGCAAAAAAAAAAAAAAAAGGCAAAAACCACTTTATAATTTTTTTTTGGTGTATATTTTATTACATTTCTGCAAATAAAGATGTTTTGAAACTCATTTATGTTCTTCTCGTGTGTTTCTGATTGAAAAATCTGACTCGAAAATTGAGTTTTCCAGTTTATGTTTCAGTAGATCCAAAGTAACTCGGTGTTGTTTCATGCATTTTGTTTGCTGAAAAATTGAATTGACTTGAGCAGAACCACATTCAAAAATAACATGAGAAAATTACAGGAAAAGAGGAAAAAATGGTGTGATAATTACCACAGCCACAGACTGACCCTGGTATTAATCTTTGATGTTGCTCACAAGACTGGATTGCAATCTCATTAGGAAAAACCCAATCTTATTTTTGTTTGTAACAATTGTCTTGTAATTGTTTGCAGCAAAGGCATGACAAAGTAACATGGATTTTGTACATCTGTCTTATGGTTTATCTGATTAAATCTGGAAAGGCACCAAACACAGAGAGACTGCAAACAGTTATAAAAATAAATATTTGATCTTGTATTAAAATGAAGGCTCTAAAATTTGAACCTCAAGGGCTAGCTGCATATTTCATCTCAATGCAGGCTGGAAACAAATCATAGTGTCGCCTGGAAAAATCCATGCCTTGTAAGTTTGCATAAAATTCTGGTTTCATTTTTATTACTTGGGGTGCTGCTTCATAGGGAAATATATTTTGTTGTAATAGCAATAAAGTCTTTGGCAAAAAGCGATCCCCACAACCATAGCTCAACTCCTTGCCTTGTTCAGGGCAGAATTTAGATTCTGTTGGAGCACTGAACCATTCAGGAATTTCACCAAATAACAGATCCCGTTAACGAGGAAAACAATACATGAAAGTCACCAGAGAAATTTCTTGTTCCAAACCACCTATTTTTAAAAGTTCCTTGGACAGTCCCTAAGGCAAACTCAGTGTGCAGTTTAATCTCCACTGCTGGTTTTTATATAGATTGCAATATACATCCTGTAAGTACCACAGGTCACTGGAGTGGTCACAATTTCTATTTTAAATAATCATATTAAACCCTACTGCTTAGATTATTAATTAGTTTGACTAACTTGTACTATCTCCAGCTACAAAAGATTCACAGATCCATAATTCTGTCTAATTATGCTGAAAATTAGGTGTGGAAACATTGCAACTGAATCACTTGCAAACAAATGTCTCTTTTCAATAGACAGCAACTTATTTTAGGGAGAGCATATTGAAAGTGAACAGTTTTTATCTGACTCAAGATCCTAGGGATATCACCCCGTGGTATGTTTGAGGTGAAAAGAGATTTTATACATTAATCAATTTTAAAAAATCTATATATTTGAGGGACTCATCTTTTAAAATTTAAATAAACATTTTTTTCAGAGTTCCTGTCCTGCAATTTAGTGGGCGTGGTGGAAAAAAGAATTAGTATAAGGTACTCAATGTTGTATTATATTCAGAGTGTTGAACACTTTGGAACGTCCCCAGGCATGCATTAGCAGAGAAGGTGAGACATTCTGTGATGGAGGAGTGGGGCTGGAAAAGGAAATCCTGACAAACCCTGAACTCCAACAAAGCTGTCAGTGCTGAGAGACATCAAAAGTCACCCCCAGCTCGACCAGAGGGGGAATGGGGCAGCTGCTGTTGGCACATCCCCACCTCCTGATGACTGAAACCAATACACCAGGTGAGATGAGAAAACCTCAGTTTCAGTCTCTATAACCCGTGAACCCAAAAACATGATTAAATCTTTTCATTTGCAGCTATTTTCTGCGCCGATCACATCACTTTTTCTTGAAATGGTTGTGGGATTTTGAGCAGGTTACTGAGAAACCCGGGTCTGTTTCAGGTAAAATTTTGTTGCTTCATGAACTCCAGGACATATAATTCAGTCTTATGCCTTGGGATTTTTATTTACAGAAGCAAACTTTCTTACTTTCCCTAAACTGCATTTTAACTTATCATTCTTCAAACTACATATGAGCACCTGTGTGTACAAGTGCAGAACTGTAGCCTGAGGGTTTCTGGTATATTTACCTCGTCACAGAATAGTGCTGCCAAGTAATGTCAGTACATTCAATACAATCTATTAACGGAGAACAACCAATCTGAGCAGTGTTTTTTCATCAAGCAAAAACCAGTATTCATCACCAAAAACAGAATGTGTATTTAGTCTGCACAAAGCCACCTCCAGGCACACCTACACCAGCGAAGTTCCCTTTCTTTATCACCATAAACATCTACTGCCTGCTTCACCCTGCTGGAAAAACCTGCCTCCTTCTCCTGGCTGTTGGACACCCACTATCTTTAGGAGTTATTATGAAATTCAGAGTATTAATTTATGGGGGATTGTCATGTTTTATCTTCTTTTTGCCAGAGTCAGGATTAAATGCTCGAGATGGTGTTTCTTGTTTGGACTCAGATGTTTATTAATTTTTATCTACATTACAGGCTCACAAGCCATAAGTTCTACAGCACTGCTAGATAAGAAACTAAAAATGGAGCATATCTCTCTCTCTACAAGGCCTTTTAAGGATAAACTGTCCAATTATGAAATGACACCTCAATTATTTTTACTTTTAACCCAATAACCAAACACTGTGGCCCACACTGCGGACTCTTCTACCCAATTACAAAATACCACCCAGACCCATGAAGAAGAAGGTGAAAAATAAGGACTCAGGCTCCACCCTAAAACCTCCACCTTGCTTTCTATATATATTATTGTATTCTAAACCCTTAAACTCTTAAGTTTTCC